>PVJX010003144.1:0-113609 GCA_004027295.1 Dolichotis patagonum | reverse complement strand
TGATTAGTTTTATTCTGTTTTGTTTTGTTTGATTTTGCTATGTCTGATGGTATGGACAACTATTGTGAAGATAGCAAGATATATTATGGTAGCCATTTTTTATTTCGTATTATCCTGTGTTGAAGTTCTAAACTCTAATTTTTTTATGTATTTAGAAGAAGCAAGCAACAAGAGATTACTCTCTTGAGGTATTAGTATAAGCATAAGCATTAACCTGTGATTTGGTATCACACCGCTGTCATGAGAAGTACATCACTAGCCAAGTTAATTCTAATGTAACACAGTTTTTGTTTGGAGGGAAAGAAAGAACACAAGGAAATGTTTGGAAGCGATAGGTAAGTTAAGGACCTTGGCCACGGTGATATCAAGAGCTCATGTGTGCATCCAAACTCCTCACTATATATATATGCAATTCTGTGTTGATTAGTCGACTAAATCTCAGTAAAGTTTCTTTTTCAACAAGTCCTAATACTGAACAAGATTTCTTTAAAGTTACGTTAGGTCCTGTGTTCCTCAGCTTTCCATCACTATAATGAGTACCAGCTCTAATCCACTGACAAAGAGAGAAGTCTTCCTTTGACTCAGGTTTGGAGTTTCGGTTCATGATCACTCCGATCTGTGCTGAGGGCCACGACAACACATGATAAAGGGCACCCAGGCAAAAATACTGCCTGGCACGCAAAGGACGCGAAGGGCTAAGACCCACAGCTTCCTCCTTGGAGAGCACCCTCAGGTCCTCACCCCCTCCGGCGAAGCCCCGCCTCTGCAGGGTCCAACCAGCGCCACTTGGCGGCCACTCCTTTGGGGGGACCCCAGATCCGAACCACAGGAGCGCCCGTGGTGTGCAGAGACTCAGCCTCAGCCTTGGAAGGCTGCCTCAAGAGCTCTCCCGGGGAACCCGAAGCAGCAGCATGAGGGGCGCTGCAGACAGCTCTGGGTCCTGTCCTGTTCTGTCCTGGCCTTCGCAGGGACAGCAGCAAACACGAGCTCACGACGAGGTAACGGCCGGGCCAGCTGCAGAAACGCAGCCACAGACTGAAAGCTCAATTACGGGTGTTCCAGGAACAGAACTGAAGCCGGTTCCAGTTAGAAGCCTCCGGTAAAACCGCGCCATCTGTGTTTACTACGTGCAGCTGCGCCTGTCTCCGAGCGCTGAGCGAACTTTCTCTTCCTCCTGAACACAGAAAATACTGTGCGCAAAATATCCGCTCGAGACAACGTGACGCCATATATGTTTGCTCATCCCCTGTTCACTGAGAGGACCACATGCTTCATACCCATCTTCGACGATATTCCACCAAAATGCAGAAATTAAATCATGAAATGGGAAACTGCTTTAAAAAAAAATACGAGTACCTTTTCCCAGCTATTCTGGTCATATCTCATTATTTTCATGCATTAAAATTTAGATGGCAGCTAAATAGACTTGAATTTCACATATAATGAGACCAGTTCAATTTGGTATTTAACAATCACTGTAAAATTTTTATTTTGATTTAATTCAGTTATATAGCAACATACTTTTCGGGCTGATCTCATTATTGGTGGCGCACTTTTGTGGAAATACATAACACACTAGAGCAACATCAGTTCAATCTGTACACGGAAACTTGTTCACATGAAATCACTTTGCTGTTGTTCGTTTTTTATTCGTCCTCATAAAATTAATCACATGGCACAAACTTCTAACAGAGAAGTAGTATTACTTGAAAATCAGTAAGTTTAGTTTCCAGATAGATGCTATAAAGTGTTAAGCACATTTTATTAATTCTACTTTTTGGTTTGGATCACACTGACATTTTTCTCTACTAATGACTGTGACAATAAATGTTAATGTCAAGTGCAGTTTTTCTTTTGAATTGTAAAGCAAAATTAACCAAATGAGCATTGTACTTGTATGGAAATCCACATCTGTAAAATGGGGACTCTAGCTGAGAAAAAAAAATCAATTCAAGATCTAACATCTGTATTTTTTCCAGTGATTAAATAGTCAATGCTAGTTTATGATATAAAATGGGTATATAGTTTAATGAAATTGCATACCATTCAAATGCATCATATTTTTATTAAAATACTGCTCTATCAATAATGATTTAACCAAATTTGTGTTCATAGAGTATACATAACCTTTCCTCCTAGATGATCTAATATCTTATTAAAAATTAAAAATAGGGATTTTGATAATATTAATGTTAACCTTATATTGAAACATACTTTCTCAAAGCCATGTTTTATTTTGATAATTCATGATGTTAAAGTTTTCTTACTGAATTCAAAAAATAATCACCAATTCCGAAATAAAATTTGGGATCTATAAATATACTTAGTAATCATAAAATGGTGTGCTTACAAGTAACATTCCCTGGTGAAACCCCCACTTTAATAAATTTTCTTTGGACATTATCTTTTGTTACATTGTCCTCCAAAGGTTTTATGAATGATTTTTCAGAATATACCAAAGAGTTAGTCTTTCCTTATCAAAGTTTAATTTTACAGATTTGATAGAAAATGTAGTCTTCTTTGTCTTTGGCAGAAAAAAGTTATGGTTACCTTTCCATTTCCTCTGCTAATAAAATCGAATTATCCAATAGCCAAAAAAAAAAGTATATTTATTTTTACTTGATCCATCAATCTGAGGCAGTGCAGAAGCCCATCAGCCTCTGTGCTCAGGGATTCTGGCAGCTCTGCACTGCTCACGGTCCCATTGTTTGGGTTTCCCCAGGACTGTGTGTCCCAGCCCACTTCAGCTTGGCTCATCACTCTGCATTCCAGCTCAAAACGCCAAGTTCTGGTTCCAATGAAGGAACACGGTCACCTCAATGCCGAAGTCTTTGTACTATAAATAAATCACCTTCTGGCTTATGCATGTCCGTAGACATTCCTGCACATCCTGTCTCCTGGAAAACACTCTTTTCTTTCTAAATGAGCGACTGATACGGGTCTTTAAAACAACATGTAAAATGTTTAACATCTTTCCAAGCCACGGGGCTACCTGTAAGATTCCAGATTGCCCCCCTTCTCTTAGGAGATTCTTTAACTTCTTCAGCTTCATAGTACCAAGTGGCCTGTGGTTTCTGTATGCAGGCTTTATCCTGTTAGAGAAACCTATTTTAGTCAGAAACTGACAGCTATTTGACATTTCATCCTCCATTGAGCATCAGAACACGCAGCCAGTTCTCTCATCTCTTTGACATCCGCCAACACTGGACAGACTTATCCCTTTTGGAAAACTCCTCAGTCCTATCAGCTCAACTCCACACCAATCATTCCCAAATTCTGTATAACACAGTGATTACTAGAGCTTGACAATGAGTCTTGCTTCAGAGATTTAAAACCCTGTGTATCAAAAAAGAAAACATCGTTTTACATCAGCGTCTCACACCTCCAGTTGGCTTCCTGCTACAGTTTGAATCTGAACACCCCTCAAAGACCCATGTGTTAAGCTTGTTGCTATTGGAAGGAAGAGGCAACTCTTAAGGTGTGGCACTGAGTGAGGGTTCTTAGTTCACTGGAGCCCTTGAGGGGAACATCAGCTCCATTCATCATTCCCATTCTGTCTGTCTGTCTGTCTGTCTGTCTCTCTCTCTCTCTTCGTCTCTGGCTTTCCTTTACCACATGCTTCCCACTATGATGAGCTGCCTTACCACAGACCCAAAAGTAATGGTTTTATCTGACCATGGGATGAAAATCTCCAAAACTGTGAGCAAAGTAAAACTTTTCCTCTTTTCAAATTGGTTTGTCTCAGGTATTTTGCTATAGTAATGGAAAACTGCCCAAGATTCTTACCTTGCTTCTGCTCTAGTTTCTGTCATTGGTGCTATCATGCTTGTGTCTTTATTGTGGATCTGCTAATGGCACATGGGGCTCTCCTCAAAAAAAAAGGGCCAGCTCAGTACCTTTCACTCTCTCACTGGGCATGGTTCACAATGGAGTTTCACCCACTTAAGAATCCAAGAGCAAGCAAGCCCCAGGGGTCAGGCTCACACACAGCACCAGGGACCCAACAAGAGGGCAGAGGACAATAAATGGGAACTAAGAGAAGCACGGCTCTGAAGTTCCCCTGGGACTGGTGTGCTGTACACGTTTCTCTAGCAACTGATGGAATCATGATATTCAACAGCACAGAACAACTGCCCCAGGGTGAGCTCCCTAATCACGATCCCTCTAATCTCCAAAGCTCATCTTAAATAGAAAGCGAATTCTATAATCCTAGCTCCAACTTCTCTTTCAGGCTTGATTCATGAGAGTTCAATTCTCTTAATAGCATGTGTTGGGAGGTGCTAGAATTTGACAACAAAGAAATAAACAAAATACCATCCCTGTCCTCAAAGAACTAACATTCCACAGCTGTATTTCAGCCAAATTTTCCACATTTGAATATGTATTTCATTAACATAAGAAATAATTTTCTAAAATATTAAAATATTTACCCTAAGCAACAATGGGTCATGCTGAGATCTGTGTGTGAGAAAAGTTCACTTGGAAGAAAATGGGCAGAAATAAAATCTCTAGGTGGATAAATCAAAAGTAGGTTCTTAAAAATCAACAACATTTAAGCACCTCCTTAGAATTTCCCTCATCAGCAACTGTTTTGACACTAAGAGGCCTCAGTTGTGTGGGCTCCTCCCCGCCTTGGTGGTAGAAATTCTCAAGTCCCGGGGTTCCACAGGAGATTAGAAGCAGTAGCCTTTAATAGTCCTGAAAGTTCATATGGGAAAGGTGGACAGGATGAGGCCCAGGGATAAGGAACACATCACAGAGCAGACTCTCTCACAATAGCTCGTGATATCACGAAGAACTCGGTATTAATAATGGCCAAGGAACTGGATTTGCCAGCCTTTCTTTTTCCAAATCCACAGTTTCACGTTCATTCTTCTAATACTGTTGCTTGCACTCACTTGTATTCAGGAGTGTTTCCTCCAGGAGGAGGGGCTGGTGGCCTTGCGGTCAGCACGCTAGGTTGTGCCGTAACTGCCTAAAACTGTAGGCCAGTGTCCAGGTGGAAGCATCATCTCCCATGTGCACCACAATAGCAAACGCGTCGAGAGCGCGGCTCCAGCTCTTACCAGCCTATTAGAACACCTTACCTAGCTCTGGCCATCTCACTCACACACCTCTAACTTTCCCACAATCACATTTTAATGCAGAAATCCATTTAAGTCACAGCGTTACCCTCACCAGCTAATTTAGTAACTGAGGCAAAAAAGAAATGAGTTTAGCATGAGATTTTCTTAAGGAACCCACGCTGTAACTGTTTGCTAGTGCTGTGGATGTGTTAGCACCCCCACCTTCATGCTTGGATGCCCAGGTGGCTCCGTACCCCGTATACACTTAGCCACCGGCCCTTTCAGATTTTCTCATTACATTCTCCTCGTTACAGCTCAGCGAAGATGGAGTGAAATGAGAACAAGACTCTCTTTTGCTTTCTAAACTTTGCACCACTGTGACACAGAGGATGGTGCTCTGGTCTCCTGCCCCATGGAACAGACATGACTGCACATGATCCAGTTTTAAGACGCAGCACTGTCTGAGAAGCTACGAGGTAAAAGACGCCTTGGAGGGGCATCTGAGACACACGCTCGATTTGCAACATCCTCCGCTAACTGAAGACAATCTCTAAGCAAGCTAAATTTGGGTCTCTCTTTTTTTTTTTTAATGAGTTTTAGGGTATGTAATTTTAAATTGGACTCTTTGAGAATCTCATCTAAAGGAAGATAGAGATGATAAAGTTTTTCAAAGCAATTGAAACTCTTTCCTCCAGTCATATCTTTGATCAGAGGTGCTTTCCACAAAGAACTAAAGCAAGTTATATATTACACAGGTAAATAGGTATCAGAATGTCTATCTAAATTGGCCATCTGCAGGTCTTTCTTACCTTATTTTACAAGCAGAAGACAGAATGTCATTACCGGTTTATTTAAAGAACAGTCACCACGATCCCACTAATACCCGCAGTAATCTAAAACCCTCAGGCACTGATGTCCACCTCCCTGTCATTTCTGTCCCTCACGCTTTGGGACTCGCATTCAGCAGAGGCCTCCAGAGCCACTGGGTGACCTCTGTGGAGAGAAGCTGTAAATCTAAGCTGGTTCTCTTTTGTCTATCAACGGCTTTGCCAGGTGGGTTCATGGGCATCCATAGGCTCCCTCTGACACACACGTCCTAATTAGCAAATTCCAGAAGGTGGACCGCATATGCACGGGCTTGCCCAGACCTGTGTGTACTCTGAGTCATTTAAATCCAAGTAGAATGCCAGCAGTCATTTAAGGAGCATTGCAAGCGAGGTGAATTTTCAAGCCATTTTGTGACCAAGCAGAGCAATCATAACAGCCCAACAAATGCAACGCACTGGTGCTTGGGAAACTGGCTTAATACTCATGGTAGTCATAAGCTACAGTTTTAAACCTAAGCTAAACAGCATCAACCAGGTCGATGTCTAAGGAGTTTGAGAGGTGCTCAGGACTATCCTGGCTAGATGTCCCTTTCTTCCCAGAGCTGGCCTCCTAAGTTATGCTTTAACACACTGAGAATTTGTGGGGAAAGGGCCACACACACAGGCATGTTCTCCACCACAGAGCAGAATCAGGCCCTGAACAGTGCTGAAGAAGGCAGTTCACTCAGTCCCACCAAATTTTCACTCCCGAATGAGATCATGTCCGTCAGAACCAATCACTGTTTTAGACCTTGGATACTCAGTGCTATTGCTCCACAAAGGAAGGCCCGCGTGTGGAAGGCTTGGTCTCCAACCTGTAGTGCTGCTGGAGAGTGCTTGATACTTTAAGAAGCATGTCTGAATGGAAGTCAGTTAGGTTACTGGAGACACGATCTTCAAGGGAGTGGGGCCCCACCCCCTTCCTCCCTCACTGCACTTCCCGGCCTCTATGAGGCGAGGCGTCCTCTGCTATGTGTTCCCACCATGTACTCCCTACCTGCTCCCCATGGGCTCAAATGCAACAGAGCCAACCTATCATAGGCTGAAACCTCTGGATCTATAAGCCAAAATAAACTTTTCCTCTTATACACTGATTATCTAAGACACTTTGTCACAGCTATGGAAAGCTGACTAACGCAATGCTGACTGACCATGTGCTCTCAAAGGAAGGCATTTAGTATTTCAAAGAATATGCTTCTCTCTTGTCCTATGAGCACAGTCTCCACTGGATCTAAAGAGTATCATGAAGCAAAGCTAGAGTGACACATGCGAAAATGCGTAGGAAAGCATCAAACGCAGAAACCCAATTTAGTGTTTTCTTAAGTATTTCCAAGAGCTGCACCCGCAGAGGACTGCAGTGAGTCCTCTCTGTACTGCCAACAGAAAGGTCCTCTGTGCATGTGTTTCAGGTTAGGTCTTTGCCACCACCACTAAAATAGAGTGTCCACGCTTGACCCTGGCACTTGGAAGAACATTCTCCTTCTTACATAACAGCCAGCACAAAGCTGTCCTGCTGCTATGTGAGAGAAAGCACATTCCCCAGCCCAGAGTCAGGACAGGATTTAGCCGCCTGGGCCTCACTGGGGGGGGGGGGTCACTAAGGACCAGCAACACAGGCTGGTGCAGTCAGTGACTTTTAAAGGTCACATCCTCATTAGGCCTAAACATAGGCCAGCAAATGTGTCTACCATTTAGACAATCTGGCTTTCTAAAAAGTTCCTCGTTTAAAAACACGAGTAAGTGATGGGCACTCCCACCCAAGCCTAGGATGAAGAGTGACTCTTCTTGAATGAGAAACAATGTGAGCCAAAATCACAATGAGATGCATTTTACACAAATGAGGACAACTACTACAGGAGATGGGGGGGAGGAAATAGGTGGAAAAATCAGAACTTCTGTGCACTGTTGGTGAGAATGCAAAATGGTGCCTCTGCTATAGTAAGCATTATGGAAATTCCTCAAAAGATTAAACAGAATTACGCTATAATCCAGCAACTGCACTCTGAACATAGACCCACAGTGATTGAAAGCAGGACTCAAAGAGCTATTTGTGCATCCTGTCCACAGCACCATGATTTACAACAGCCCAAAGGTGTGTGAACAACCCAGGGCCCCAGGGATAGACGAACAAATAAATGAAATGCAGTGTGTACACACAATGAAGTACATTCGGCTTTAGGAAGGAAGAAAGGTCCAAGATGGGGTACTGTACGAACAAAACTGGAGGATCTTACACTCAGCGAAGTATGTCAGCCACAGAAGAATAAATACCATGTGACTGCACTCACGTGGGAGGCTGAGAGTGGTCACATTCCTAGGGACAGAATGCAGAGCTGTGGTTGCCAGGGGCCAGGAGGCTGAATAGCGGGTGCAGAGCTGCAGCAGGGGAAGATGAAAAGGGCTCTGGAGCAGGACACTGGGGACAGCTCACAGCCACGTGAGCACGCTTAGTGCCACTCCACCACGCGCTCAGGGTGGTCACCATGGTGAGTGTTTTGTGTACATTGCCACATTTTTTAAAAAGCCAGTTTTATCTGCACTGCTGCCAGGGAAAAATGGCTTCCTCTGTGTTGCTTCTGTGGAGAAAGCAGATGGATCTAGACATTTTAGGAAAAGAAAAAAGAGCAGTGTTCAGATTTCCCTGCTGCGTGGGAAGCCCGAGCAGGTGATGCTATGTGTCCTGGCCAAGGGCGAATCCCCACAGCGCGTGTGAATCCAGGAATCAGCCAGTCCTGCTGCAAGTGTCTGGTCTGCAGGTAAGGATGAACATCACCAACAAAGACGTCTTCTCGGCAGCACAGCTACAGAAATTCTCCCTCCTTTCCCTTTCCCGAGAGAAGTGTGCGTTTGTATCACATGGAACGTGACAGTGAAGGAGGTGAAATACTTGCACAGCTGAAAAGCTCAGAACATGGACAAACAGGAGTCCCAAAGAAAACCCAGGTTCTTCTAGGGCAGTGCAGGTGTTCCGTGGTTCACTGCGCACTAACACCCTGGCCAGGGAGGCTGCAGAATCCTTAACACAGAGGGCCACCTGGACCCCTCTCCTCATTCCTTTTCCTCCTTCCCCAAAGGATGGGAAGCTACTACCACATGGTTAGAGCAACAACATTTAGGGACACAAAATCAATGGGACCTCAAGATATCATAGATAACCCAAATATGAATCATTCCTTCTGTGGGGTTTTTATTTCTTATAAATCGGAACTATTTCCCTTAGACCACTGTGTGCTGAGAGGGACAGAATCCGCTTAGCGTGACCCTGTTTGGATGAGTCCTTTAGGGCACTGCACACTCCTATGGGCATTAAAGCTGCTTGACGGAGTCTGAAGAAGGGACTGACGATGTTCAACATGGAGATAGAAAGCTGAATTAGAGCCCTAGTGTACTTCTTTTCAAATCTTTCTGTAGTTTGAATTCTTTACCACATACCATGTGTGTACAGATAGCCACCCATTCAGGAGCTCAATGGGAGAGAGTATATTCAGCAGGTTTGAGGCCAGCACTAAAAAACAAAATAAAACAAAATACCAATAAAATACTGGGTGTGCTCCATGGAGTAAGCCAGATCCCTAGCAGAACATTTCTTAACCTACTAAGGGAAACATACACATTACTAAAACAGTTGCCCTGTGTGTCTTATAATTTGGTCAAGAACCTGGGTTCAAACCCTGACTTGGGTATTTCCTACCCATATGATCTTAGGCTAACTTTTAACCTTTCTGTGTCTCAATTTTTATCTATAAAATGGATGCAACAGCATTTCCTGTCTGGCTAAGCTTTCACGATTATTAAATGAGTGAATACACAGGAAGCATTGGAACAGGACAGATATACGAGAAGCTCTCAGTAAATGTGTGATCTTTAGATATCTGAGACAGACCCTGCCTCAGGAAAGGAGGGATTTCTTCCACCTGGGTCCTGGGTTAGTGAGGCTTCCAGGTAAAGGAACCTGAGCTGGGCCTTCGAAGATTAGCAGGTTTGGGCCAGGTAAAGAAGCAGGAAAAGACAGGAGCGAAGGTGGGCTTGGTGACCACTTGGTTCAGGACACCATGAACTCCTGAACCTTCCTTCCAGGAGCTTCACAAGGAAATGAAAAAGAAAGAGTGACTTTGTTCATTTTTTAAAGCCCAGTACGTAATTCATGTAAAGTCTGACCCTTCGTATGGCATTTCAGACTCACTTGTTAAATTTCTTTTTTACAGTCTTCTTGGTAGAAGTTCACACCTGATCAAACATCTGTAAATGAGCTAGTATAAAAAATGAAAATCCTGAGCTGCAAGGCGGATCCCCATGCAGACCTCAGGCCACAGACATGCCGTGTGCGGCGGGCCTCACACCTCTTGAAACCCAGTAGACACCTATTACAGAGCCAACCAATTTACAACGGGGCTGTTGGTCACAGGGAGGTGACACAGGACCCGTGCAACTCAGCACCCGCTGAGGAGGATTCAGAGGTAAACGTCCGCTCGGTCCCACTTCCCCAGCTGTCCCCGAATTTGAGCTTATGTCACAATCTTGGACTTCTCCACTTGCAAGGTCATGTGGAATAATGCCCTTGAGACCCTGTAAGACACCCTTATCCAGGAAACCTGTGAGTAGACATTATTACAATCCAGCACCCTAAACCCAAGACTCCTAAATCCAAAATGCTCCAAAATCTGAAACACTGCAAGTCCTAAGCATTTCAGAAATGCATTAGATTCAGCAACCCAGGACATCATCCTCAGAGTCAGAGTGCTGGAGATGTAAGAAGTTCTGGAATTCCAGCCTTGAGGTCTTTCAGCATATTCCCAGAACTCTGCCCTGTCCGTGAGCCTGGATCCCTCAGCCAAGCCAGGCACAGGTTGCTAGGAGGCTGGCCACGCTCCTGCCCCGCCTTCTATCCTAACAGACACCCGAACAGTGTGCTCTGCTGAAAAACTATATCCTCTCACCTCCTTTGCAGCAAAAGGGGTGCCAATGAGATGTGCCTAAAAAGAAACAAAATTTTTTCAAGAAGTTTCTGTCCTTCTAGCACGCTGCCTTGCTCACGTTGCCGGAAAGCAGGGGTTGTGGCAAGAGCCAGCAACTACCTTGAGACCATGACCAAAAAAAAAAAAAAGGCCAGAGAATTTTAGAGATCTCAGTTGCAAGCCAACACCACTGACCGTTGTTGGGAGGACCTGCATCTCCATTATATTGTATCCACCATGGTGAAGCCCTGTGGCTAAGAGCTGCACACAACACATAACTGACACGCTGACTGAGCATAGCGATGCTGACCATCGGCTACTTCTTCCGGTGTTTATATCGATGTGCTTAATAAGAATCAAATTTACTTGAAAGAATAACAATAAAAATAGTCACACATCATGCATTTTTTCAACAGGAAATAACAGAAGTACAGCTACTATCTTAAGGGAGTTTGTGATTTTTCTTTTAATTTTGTTAACTTTTGATTAACAAGTCACTAGTCATTTTCTCTTTTAAGTGACTTTCTAGCTGTATAAGGTGGCACAGTGGACACTACACACACACACACACACACACACACAGAGGCACGCACCTTTCTTAGGCCACTCCTCTGGGCTCAAAATGGAGCTCTCTTTCCACTATCCCTCTGACTTCCTGGGGCTGCCATTGCAGATAGACTATTTTTTTTTTTTTAATCTTTTGAGACAGGGTCTCACTATGCAGTTCAGGCTCGCCTTGAGCTCACTTTGTAGCCTAGGCTGATCTTGAACTTGCAACGATCTTCCCGCCTCAGCCTCCTGAGTGCTGGCATTACAGGCATGCACCACCGGGCCCTGCTCGGCAGATAGGGTATTTTAACAAGAGGCCAAAGAAAATGGGAGGCTCATTCTGGGCCAAAGTCCCAGGTTTCCTAGGGAAAGCCAGCACTGGTAGCAAAAAAGACCCATCAAAGGGCAGGATGTGCAGCTGAATCCTGGGTTACATTCTTGAGTTACATCCACCCACACATGGGAAAGAAATTCTTCCTTCCGCTTCACACAGAAAGAGCAGCAACTGAATGTTTATCAGGGAAGGAGGGGGAGGGAATGAGGGAAGGCGGGAAGGGAATGGATAGGAAGTTAGGGAGGGAGGGAGGAAAGACAAAACCACGAGGAGTATTAAAAAGAAATCAACAACTGTGAGCTGGAAGTCTGAGGCATAATTTGGCTCCATTTTGTGTAATAGTTCATGGAATAATCAAAAGAAGGCAACTATTTCACCAATAAAATTGTAAGTTTGAAACCAATTAACTATATAGTAACTATGGGTAATAAGAAAGAAAAATTAATAGAATAAATGAGTTTCTTAGATAGATAAGACAACTTAAAGAAAGCTTCCACGTTTTGAAAAAAAAAAAAACAGTCCCAAAAGCAAAAAAAAAAAATATAGAGAAACAAAAATAGAAGCAAAAAGATAAGAAATTTAGAGGAGTAGACAAAGATATTCAGCATTCAAATACAGGAGGACCCTAACAAGAATAAGAATGTGAAATTGCCCAAGAAATTTTCCCAGACTCAAGGATGTGACAGTCCAGCACACATCTGGCATATTAGATGAAATATAGACACGAAACCTGTCATTTTGAAATTTCAGAATATCAGGGATAAATAAAAGGTCTCATAACTTACTAGAAAGAGAAAAAAATATGTGGTGTATAAAGGATCGGGATTGTGAACTCACTGGGACTGCTCACCAGCCACAGGGATCCCTGAAGATGCCTTTTATGTTCAGAAAAAGAAGGATGCCCAACCAACCCAGGGTGGCCAAATAAACCAGGAGCTGGGTACACGTGGAAAGATGCTTTCAGAAATGTAAGGTCTCAAGAATATTATAAGCCTCCACCATTTCTTAGGAAGCTACTGGAAGGTGTATCCCATTTAAACAAGGAGTGAAGGAAGGAAGAAAACCAGGCAGAAAACCAGACACACCAGGGGAGGAGCGAACCCCCAGGGTACCTGCCCGCCTCAGCCCAGAGGGAAATCACGTAAGTGGGTGGAAGTCAAAATCAGTGGGTCAGAGGTGTTTTGCAGGAAGTTCTTAAGAAGATAGAATTCACACAATAGTTGATACATCTGAAGGTGTGAAGAAAGGATTTAGCCAATTAGTATATATTTTAGCTTCGAAATAGTCATGTGTTATATTAAAAAATAAAATTAGCAATTTAAATCCAAGACAAAAATAACAGGAAAAAGAAAAGGCCCTGCATTGCTTTCTGCCACATGAACATTCTCAAAATCACAGTAATGGAAACATTGAACTTTTATTTAACCAAAATTATAATACAATCATGTTGGGAGAATGGCACTGGAAAACAGAACTTTTTTTTAACTGTGTGTTAAAAAAAAAAAAAAGATCAACCATCACCAAAACCAAAAATATGTGTGTGCTGGTGTGTATTTGTGCACAAAGGAGGTGGAAAATAAAAGAGGGGTAACTCTAAGCTTTACAGGAGTTGGTCCTTAACACCTAAGCATGCACAGCCAAAAGGACACGCATGTTTGTGAGCGCAGGGCTGTAACTTTCTCTTGGCCAGTTTCTCTCATTATCAGTTGCACAGATTAGCAAATATCTCATGGAACTAAGGGTATTAAACCACCACTAAAAAGCCTATGGAAATAATGCACATATCCAATGCGTTTAGGAAATACATAGATGCCTTATGAAAATCTAAAAATAGAATTGAGACTCTCTACCAGCAGATTTGCCAAAAAAAAAAGTAAAATGTTTCATGTTACAGACAGATGTAATAACACACAGAGAAGATGTAGTAGGTGAGAAGAGGGAAGGGGACCCGGTATGCGAAACCATAGCCGTTGCTCCAGGAAACGGCTTTAAGAGGTTTTAGACTGTAGGCAGCCGCTGGCGTGGAATCAGCCTCTGCGTCAGGCAACAGACCGAGCAGACTTCGTCCTTAACGCGCTTTACTTTCAGCCATTGAGAAAATTACTCCAACTTTGGGAAGACAAAAGCCACACACAGAGTTGTCGGGTCACTGCTGACGATGAAAAAGCACAGAGGAAAGTCAACTGGCTCGAAGAAACCCCGCACTGAAGTAGCCCCCCAGTCCTAGCTTCTACCGCTGTACAATGAACCCAACGATAACCCACACCACCACCGCGTCTGTCTGTGTCGGTGTCTCGCACAGTACCAGGACCTCCCAGCAGGAGACCAACTTGGTGATACCTACAATTTCAAATGGCAATTGTGTCGGATCCTGTGATCTAAAGGGTGGCCCCAAAACTCCCTGTGTGGTTTCAGAGTGGAAGGAGGCGGCGTAAGGGGCAGGACCCAAAGGGCAGAAGGAATGCACTGTCTGATCTGTCAGTCTTCATGCATCTTCAAGAACCGGCTCCATTAACTAAATAAAAATCAAAGGCCGGTACCTTGTGAAGCAAAGTAAAGCCACAGTTCTGCCTCAAACATGAAAACCTTCCCGCCACTCCAGGATTCTAGCCACACATTTGAAACAGCGAGAAGCTGTCAGCATTAAATGGAAGCTGAGAAGCGTGGAAGAAAAGCCAGGAAAAAGGGCAGCCTTCGAGCCGAGGGACAAGGAGGCCTGGAGAGTTCCACCTTCTCCTCAGAAGTCTCTAATGCACCCCATCCCTGGCCTCACTGGGCAGGGGCCCCGCGGACACAAAGTGAGTCAGTGCTTCTGAGATTGTAGAATGCCTAAGACTCACTCCAGGCTGCACTGAACACGAGACAATGGAAGTCCTGATTTCACAGGCCAAGACCAGGACTCATGTTTAAGAAATGGTTGGTTCACATGTCATTATTATTACCGTGTATAGCTCTCGCTTACAAGGAGCTCACAACGGCCCTGGCACAGCCCTGATTTAATATGCATCTCCCCTTTCTATGTGCTCAACTGTCCTCTACACCCATTTCTACAACAAGTAAACTGAGGCACATGAAGGTTAAGTAATGAGTCCCAGATCATGGGAGTGATGAGTAGCAGGGCTGAGCTGTCCATTTTTAAGAGGTCCAAGGGCCAGGGGTGTAGCTCAGCGGCAGAGCACTTGTCTACAGGTGTAACAGCATATATATATTTTTTATTTTTTTTTCTAGGTACTACAGTTTTAAAAACAACTTTCCAGCAAGTGGCATCAGGCTCACACAGGGTAGCAAACTGCAATATTGTTGGTTTCTCTGTATTTGTTTGGCAGTATCTTTGATGTATGAAACACAGTGAATCCTGACTGTTTTCTGCAGAAAGGGAGAGGTTTGGATCCTCAGTCTCTGCAGCAATCGAATTAATATTCACCATGAATTTATCAACTGAAGAAAGAGCTATTTTTATTTTTATTTTTTTATTTTGAAAAGCAAAACAAAAAAGATATAAACAGTACAGAATTTCGGAAAAATAGGAAATCAACACTAGTTAATATATTGCATATTGTTATCTTAGAAGTAGTTGCTCAGGTTACAAGATTTAGGCTTGAAAAAGATGCTCAAACAATCAAACAATGAAAGGAAAGCACAAACTGTTCTTTTTGATGAACTAATAGATATTAGCAGTATAGTTATGTATCTTGTATATACACACATACACACATTTATATGTACACCTATACACATATATCTTTTCCCTTCTTCCTTTTCTCCTTTCCCCTATCCCAGTTGTTCTTTCCTTTGGAGAACTTTCTTCCCCAGAAAGAGCTATTTTAAAAGGAATGCTTGGTGAAGCCCGGCCTCGGGGAAGTGGGCACACGCCCTGCTAATCTGGCCCGCAGTGGCCTTTGGACCTGCTGTGCTCCCACCTGTGTCTACCTCACAGCATCAGGAGGCTGTCCCCTCACTGGGACCCTTCCTGGTCCCCTCAGTCGCACACTCTATCAGGGGGCTGAGGCGGGGAACCACCTCAAGCCCACAGAATGTGTTTGTCTTCTGCTCTGGTTACCACAGTGACCAGAATTCCTCTGCACCTGGCAGGCTTCTCCTCCCCAGCCGGATGGTAAGTGATTTCCCATCTGGCTGTTCTTGGTCTTTCAGCCCCCACCTCTTGCTCTGGGGCATCTCAGCCCTTTTGAGACCAACCAAGCCACACCCAGCCCAAGAAGCTGGCCTTGCTTCCGACCCAGGGGAAGAGCTGGAGACACCAGTGCCCTGCAAGTGCTGGTGCTTGGTACTTCCGCCTTCCGTTGCTGTCAACATTTTGCCACCTCATAGTCCAATGGCAGAATGACATCCCTGCTGGCTACTACTGGTACACACAACACGGTGCTTCAAAGATGTTCTCACTGCCTCTGCATCTATGCTCACGCTGGGCCCCAAGGTCCCACTGCTTGTGACAAAGCACACTTCCCAGGCTGGCCTCCCTACAGGCCATGGCCCTGCTAATAAAAACACAGGATGCCAGGGGAGTGAGACACTCAAGGAGAAACAAATACCCACGTACTGGGTTGGTACCGCAAGGGTGCCCCACGCATTCCTGGATATACTGAAGAAGGTGCATCGTGTGCACCACACTGGGATCTCACAGGGGGAGGCCCCCACATCCTGGGGGAGGCCCAGGTGTCCGGCAGCCCTGCCTTTGACTTTGCCCGAAGCAAGGCAGGGACCCAGCTCCCGCAAGGCAGTCTCTCTTCAGGCCACTGAGGCTGCTTCCCAGACCTCAGACCCCTTCATCAGATGATTCTGTAACTTTGAACCTCACTGGGGAGACAGTGACGGCCTCGTTTTATGGTTTTCCAGGACATTTTTCAGCATTTACACACCCACACCACTGGGAGACAAATTTCCGACAAATGTGAAGGACAGTATTTCAGAGGCAGTGACTCCCCCCGCCACCATCCCACCCCCAACCCCCTAATCCCCCACCCCCGTTTATAGAACCAAGAAAGGCAGCGCAAACAATTCCTTTCAGCAAAGCCGAGGGCCTACAACTACGTCACACCTCCATCCAAAAAGAACCACAGCTGGCGACCAAGGGCTGCAGCCCTGGAAAACCCACTACCCTGCCTTCGCAGCTGCATCACCGAGCTTTCTCAGTGCAGGGGCCACGCGAAGGTCAAGAGTGGATGACAGGGGCCAGGGATATAGCTCAGTGGCATACGCGCCTGCCTGGCAAGCACAAGGTCACAAGTTCGATCCCTGGTACCAAAAAAGTGAAAAAAAAAAAAAAGTGAATGACAGCTCACGAGGGACAAAGTGCTGGGATAGATTTCAGCAAGCTGCCCGGCTGTGGCGAGAGCCACACACTGCACACAGATGCCCCTGGGAGGCAGAGCGCTGAGAGCCAGCTTGGTTTCCGGCTGAGTCTATGCAAGGAATGTCTCCTCTCCTCCCATGGGCAGCGTCAGGACCTGGGCCCTGGAGGCCTTAGAGGGACGTCCCTGTGAAGTGACTGCCCCAGAGAAGGATCTGCTTTAATTGTGCAGGATGTGGTTTGTCAGCTTAGAATGACTCCACTCCAGGAGAGCAGGGGGGAAAGGGGTGGAGAAAGCAGAGAGGCGTGAAGTCTCAAAACCCCAGTTTCCCACCATTGCATCATTGAATAAGGGATGCCACCTAGCACGAGGGGAGAGCAGGTCCTGTGTGGTTGAAGGCTGGGGCACCTGAGGGGCTAATTTGCTGGGGACATTTTCTTACTCAGCACTTCATCAAAAGAATCATCTAGTGTCCGAGGCAGCGCAGGGAATGAGTGGGGCAGTGTGGAATCCCCTGCGACTAATGAAGTATTTTAAAATGCAGGATAGAAATGGCCTGTATTACTTCATACAGAGGAGACCCTTAGCATGGGCCTGCACACCCCAGCTTTATTTTCCCGTCCTATGTGCAAAAGGGAAAAAATAGAAAGTATGCACCTTAAGAAAACATGAAGTGAAAAATTATCCATCAGCACAGCAAAGGCCCGTTTCCAGGAAATGGATATTAAAAGAAAATTCTTGATGTCCTCAGGTTGAAGCCGGGAGGTGTCATGACTTAAAGCGTGAGGGATGAAAGGACCCTGTGTCCAGGTGCAGGTCAGGCTGGCCTCTTTCAGCTGTTACAGGAGGCCGCTTAAACCCCTGGTTGTGGTCCAAGAATATCCTGGCAGTTAGTATTCTGCATTAAAATTTATAAACCACGAAAGACCTTTCCTTACAGAAAAGTTAATTCAGGCTGGGTCGCCTTTTTAAAAAGTCTGTTAAAGAGACTAGTCATCAGAAGACGTTATATGGAAAACCAGAGGTAAGTAATGCTTTTCACTCCCCTCAAAATGCACTAAAAATATAGCAACAGGAATTTCAGAGGGAAGGAAAATGGCACCAAGTATAATTTCATTTCTAAGAAGTCCTAGGAATGAGCCCTGGGATTGCTAGAATTACCTTTTAAAGAGGACCCAAAGATGGGAGGAACCTTAGCAGGAAGTGGGGCCTGTCTGGAGGAGGATGCAGGCAGCATTTCAGAATCTCAGAGCTGGGATTCTCAGGTCCCCTCTCTCTGGACTCCAGTAAAGTTGGTCTGAAAAGTCCCCAGCTACTGAGCCACAGCCCCTCGCCCGTTTCTCTCTGCCTCGCCACATTCTTTCACTGGCCCCGAACTTCCGCAGCCTCCTCGATGCCACCTGGCCCTCAACCTCTCCACACTTAGGCGTAAGACTAAAACTTCACTTGTTCAAAGAGGTGGCCTCTAAAATCCCTATAGATTAGGTGCAGTCTGCTCGCTCTGAGCTCCTCCAACACCTCTCGTCTTAATCTTAGCACCCTCTCCAATCCCACCTGACTTCTCTGTAAGATTGGGAGGTAGGATTGCAAGGATCCCTTGAAGCTGGAGATTGAAGGATGGCACGTGTGAGGCTAAAGCAAGGCCAGCTGTGAAAATACAGAGAGCTCAAAACAAGCCAGAGAAATAAGCTGTTCCAGCTCCAAGAAGGAAAGGGGCCCAGGCCAGCCAAGCAAGCAAGTTGCTAGGCAGCGGGGTTGAAATTGACATCTTTCTCTTGGTGTATAAATAAAGGTGCTGCAGTGGTTGAGCAGTTCCTTCCCTCCCATCAGGAGAGAGGGCTGCACCTGACCCCAGCTTTGGTCTCTTCTTTCTTGTCTCATCCTCTTGTGGTCCTTCACCCCAAGAACCTCAAGAGCCTAATGGACTGCTTCTTTTATTCACTACATACAATCTCCTTCCCTCACTCACCAACAAACCAGGTGCTTATTGAATGCTCATGTTAAAGTTTTGTGTCTAGATGTCCCCACAAAGCCTCATGTAGTCTTTGGTTTTTCCAGAAATGGTTGAATCTAGAGTATGTGATGCTGGGATTAAATCTCCTGATTGGTTTGGCATCTCCCTGATCCCAGCAATCTAGCTACAATAGGGAAGGGACCAAGTCTTGTTTCCCCCACTTGTTGTTTTGCTACTTTCTGGCCACCATGACTGTTCTCTGGCATGTACCACCCTACTTTGGAGCCACCCAGTTATGGAACAAAACCTCTACAGACTCTGAGCTAAATAAACCTTTCCTCCTTTAACTTTGGATGTCATGCATTTTGTCTCAACAACAAGAAAAGTAAGACAACTCATGACATGAATGGGTACCCTTCCCTGTGGCTCTGATTTTGTACAGTTAAATGGTTTTCTGTTACCATGATCAATACCTGTGATAATCAAAACTTATAAAGAGACAAGGTTATTTTGGCTCACAGTTTTAGAGAATCCAGTCCATTGCTTTTGGGCTATGGCAAGGCATTGTGGAAGAATTATGCAGCAGAGCAAAACTGCTCACCTTATGGCCATAAAAAGCAAAAGAGAAACATGCACCCTTTGAGGCCACACCCCCCATGACCTGAAGACCTCCCTCCAGACTCCACCTCCTGAAGGCTCCAGCCTCCCAACAACACCAAATGGGTCTGAAGTTTGCAGCATATGGGGCTTTGGGGGCGGCTGAACATCCAAGCTACAGCATTGAGGGCTTTGGCCCTGCGGCCGGAGTTTTAAGGAGACTGACAAATATGAGCAAGTGGCAGCAAGAAGAGATGTCACCATAATGAGACATGGCCACAACAGTGTCTCCATGTCCACAGCGGGAGGGGAACAGGCAGCCCGGCTGAGCCTGTGCAGAGACTTTAGTGAGCCCAGCAGGTGACCTGGGCCAGTGCCTCTGCTCCCATGGAAGATTCATCTCCAAGACCTGGGTTCCATTTTGTCCAGTCTTAGTTTCTTCCTCACTCATGTAACCAGATGTTTCAACCTCAACGAAGTGTCAAACTCCTAGAGTAACAGTTACAATAACATTAAGAGGACAGCAACTGCCCTAAGCCCAGGCTTCAAATGCCCACTCAGCCACCCAGATTCATTTGTGTAGATCCACGTCTAACCATGAACAGCATAAGAAATGCCGTTTCTTTGGCCTCCTGTACAGATACCTTACATGTTGGGGGACTCAGGAAGTACTCAGTAATCTCCTCTGACTTGAGCAAAGTAGAAAACGTCCTAAGTCACAGAAGCTCCCACCTGGACCCCACATACAGACATGGGGTCTGTTTAAGTGGACCTTGGCCTTGGCCAGGGTCATCAACCGGCTCTGCAGTGACCTTGATGGACTGAGTCGAGTGCCTGGCTGAGCCAAGCGAGTCCTGAGACCTGGCAAAGCTGACACGGGTGAGGGATCCACATTCAGGGAGAGCGCTGTCTTCCACTAAAGCTATAGAACTGCAGGTCTAGGAGGCTTCACAGGACAGGCCAAAGGGGCTGGGCCAGTGCCTGGGATCTCCTGAGAGTGACCAGGAGTGACCCCAGGCCTGGCTGTTCCCCCTGAAGGCTCGGCTCAGTTCCCCCACCTGCGGCCTGCCTTGACCCCTGTCCCCACCTGCTCTCTCCGGTTATTTGTAGACGTGCTTAGGGTAATAGTGAGGAGTTGAATTTCATGCTGTTTCTCAAGTGGCTTCCAGGAAAGTTCACTTTATTACAATTATGCAAAGAAAGGCCCTTCTGAGTATTTTCTCATAGAGCAGTGATTCTCAGCTCATTTCTTCTTCAAGTCATCCTGCTACACGAATCTTCTTGATTATGGTTTTCACCCTATGCAGTCCACTTTTGCTATCTTGGCTGCCTTTTTGGTCTCATAACAAACTGAGAGATGCTAACCTCCTGTCAAACACAGTTTACTCAGCAGGGGATGAGAGGACCAAGACTTCCTTCCCACAATGCATTTCTTTCTCCAGACTTCACGCAACTGATGCAAACACAGAGTTGGGGGTGGGGTATGGCTCTGGTAGGGCATGTGCTAAGCATGCACACAGCCCTGGGTTCCATCTCCAGCAACCTCCCCATTCCAAAAAAAGGATAGTGTTATGGAGACAGAAATATGTACATGAAGACTACAGTCCCCACAACTTTCCATGAATCTGTAATCTCCAGAGACCCAGAGGCCTCAGAAACACGTCAGCAACAGAAGGAGCAAGAATCTCAGCATTAGCTCAAGAGCGTGCGAGGGGACAGCAACAGCGTTTACTCAGAGCAGAGGACCACAGAAGATGTAGACTATTGTCACCCTCACTCTACAGACAAAGAAACTTAAGACATGGAAAGACTAATTTCACCGTAAGAGGTAGGGCCAATGAGTAGTCAAATAGGGGTGGTCTGGAAAGAGGTCAGATAGTTTAACATTTACATATAAAATATGATTGAGTGATTGATTCATAGTCTAACCAACCTCCCACAGCTACACTGTATCATCTCAGTTGCCTCAGGCTCTCCCAGGACAGCAGAAGTGTAAGAGATGGAGAAGCGCTGTGAGCTAGGGAGCAATGCAGTGGCTTTGCTGGAGCAGCACTACCTACTCTTCTCATTAAAACCTCTAGCAGGTTACTAAAGATACTCGTTCCAGCCAGGCACGGCGATGCACGCCTAGCAGCCCAGCACTGCTCAGAAACTGAGGCCAGAGGACCACAAGCTCAAGCTCACCCTGGGCAACTTACTGACTGAGTAAGACCCTGTCTCCAAAAATTAAAAAAGAGAGAGAGAACAGAGAGAGGAGAAAGGAAGGGAAGAGGAGGGATGAGAGGATGAAGTGAGAAGGGAAGGGGGAGGAGGGGGAAGGGAGGTGAAAGAAAGGGATGGGGAGAGGAAGAGGAAGAGGAAGAGGAAGGGAAGCGAAGGGAAGGAAAAAGGCTGAGGATGTAGCTCACTACAAAGGCCCTGGGTTCAAACAAACACTAAACAACAACAGACACAGGTTCCCACTCACGCAGTTTCTGCTTTAGGGTCCTACAGGGCCTGGGGCGCTGAACGTATATACCAGGTGATGCTTATTTCCGGGGAGTCTCCATGACTTGCTCACCCCATAACCCGCTCCCCATAACCCGCTCTCAGTCAAGGCTACTTATCAAATATGTGTGCTAAGAACTACGTGGACCCCTAAGCTCTAGAGAGCAGTGACCTTTCCACTCAAGCCTGAGAACTTATAAGTAAAACACTACCCTAACGCTAGGGACACAGAATCAGTGCAGCCCGATGGCTCCCTGGCACGCTCTCTCCAGTATGCAAACCTTGCCAGCAAGCATCTGGCAGGAGCGACTTGGTGACAAGCGAGAATCTCACGGCTGTCCCTCTACTCAGCACACAGAGGGCTTTCAATTAAACCACCTGCCACCCTACGGCAAGGGCAGCCAAGGAATTTCCATGATGCATGGTCGGCAGGCGCCTCGTCACAGGGCCACCTCCTCTCGAATGAGCAGGGAACTCGGTGTCCAGAGCCACTTCCCAGGGGACGAGGGTGACCCACCAGGAGGGCAAGACATGTGCTACTGCGCATGTCCCTCTCTCAGCTTATCTGACTGGCCCAGGGACAAGTTCTGTGTTTGGTCTGCCTGGGAAATCTAATGGAAAGAACTATAATTAGACATATTTATTTTATCAAGAAAAATGTGCTTTTTAAAATGTTCAAGAAAGGATATTGCCTGATTCTCAAGGAATAGCCTGACAGAGCCCTGGGAGAACACACTCACATACCTACACCACACACACACTGTCCACACACACCAAGAGGTATCAAGGTTTGTGCAGATGTGCACAAATGAATATACATGTGCATATTACTTAGATAAATTTATTTTCATAATTGCAATTGTGAATATTAACTTTTCCAGCAGGCTTTTGGGAGGGGATATAATTTTCCAGTTGCAGGAGGGAATGAATATTATAATGCTTCTCAGACTTCAGTATGCACCAAACTCACCCAGGGACCTCGTGAAAATGCAGATCCCTACTTGATGGGCGTGAAGCAGGGCTGGTGCTGCCCGGGCCAGGCAGGGCACTGGCAAGATAATAAGGCTCTAGTCTGGGCTGAGTGATTATTTTTGCATTGCACATAAAATAGTAACTATCCAAGATTAGAGTATATCAAACCCAAACAAAACTATGCTTAAAGTCTTTTTTATTTTTTGGTATTGGGAATTAAACTCAGGATCTCACACTTGCCAGGCAGGCACTTATGCCACTGAGCTAAATACTCAGGCAATTATTCTTTCTAAAAGGGTTCTGAAAGGGACTTTGGAATCTGGGCAGTGCCTTTTAGCGATCACCATGAACGTTTTTCACACTATTAGAGCCATTTCAGAGTGAAAGCCAGCAGAGACATTTGGAGATTCTTCAGAAGAGGATGGGAAATGCCCAGGAGGACAGGGGTTTTTCCACCACCGACATCGTGATCTGAAGGCGAACAAAGAAAGCAGAGACCTGTCCAACCATGCTGACCCCTCAAAACGGATTCTGCCATTCAGAAATGATTAAAATCACCCTCAAGGACACTGCCTGAAAGCCCTCAGGGAAAATCATGCAAACTCAGTGCCATTCTAAATATTCTGCTGTGCAGAGGCCCCGCTATTTGTCACTTTGCCTAAACACTTGAAAGAAGTCTATTAATTGTTACCCTCACCTCTACGACTTCAGACATGAAATTATACCAAAAAACGTGCTGCTAACGAGTACAGGAATGAGAATGGACACATCTCACGTGAAGGATACAAAGAAATCCCGGGAATGATCCCCCTGCAGAGAAAGCTCTAGCTCTTTAGGAATTGATAAATTTACCTGTTCAATAATAAATATCATAAGACTCCCTAAACCAGCCAAAACGCATGCCAGAGTACTTAAACAGCGCACTTTTAAAGGACCACAATCTCCACAAGAGCTGGGGAGTCAGGTTAAAATCAACTGTAGAGAGAAATGAATCCGACCACGAAAGACTAGGAAAGCCATACAAGAGGGCAAAGAACGAGCAGAGGTGCAGGGACAAACACCAAAGTGGGAACAGATATTAAACTTGGGGCCACATCTCTGTGCCACAGGCCGGCTTAAGAGCTGAGCGTTACGCCTGCTGGCTGCCCAGCCCTGCGTTTAGGCCTTGCTGATTTCGTGGACTCCACAGCTCCGCACCTGCGTGGCCTCCTTAGCTTTTCCGCAGTGCCAGCTCTCAGCACAAGGATGGAGAGGCAGGTGCACTGCGGTGTCTATTAGCTGGGGAAGTCAGGTGGGGGCATTCACTGAAATACCCAGTGACAAAGGTCCAGGTGCCACTGCGGGACTCTTCCTGCCCCTCTTGTTACACTGACAATGGCACCTGCCATACTTTCAGAGTCTGTAAATCCGGACACGGTCTATCTGTATCATATTTGAATGAGCTATGTGGTGCCTGGGTCCTGTGGCATCTCAAGCAGTGTTTGCCCAATAAAATAGAAGTTCCTGCCGTGACCCATGTTGTGTGGCCTATGTCACTAGGTTTGCAGGCGTGTCAGATCTTACAATCCCACCAGTATGCACTGGCTTAAGGCTTTTGCTTTCCCAAGGCACGCTGACATCTACGATCTTGGTACCAGGTGGGATCTCACTCACGCAGGACTGGATAGAATGTCTCCCTTCTTCACAGTCCCTGAGAGGAACTCGTCTTATCTGCACACATCTCTAGGTTACAATGGGGGCGGGGAGACTAACACATTTTGCCAACAATCCAGGGGGAATGAAAAAGAGAAAGGAAGTTACATTTAGAGGAACTTTATACGTGGTTGGGGAGAATGTGAATCAGAGCAGCCACTATGGAGGGGAACGGAGATTCTTCATAAAATGAAAAATGGATCCTTCGTCTGACCCAGCCATCCCACTTCTGGTGTATGTCCAAAGGAAAGGAAATCAGTGTGCAAAGAGATGGGTGCCTGCCCGTGTTTACTGCAGCATTATTCGTGATAGCCAAGACACGGGGTCAACAGATGCACAGGTGAAGAGTGTGTTTGCACCCACAATGGAGCATCACTCAGCCATAAGGAAGATGGAGATTCTGTCATGTTCATCAAACGGATGAGATGGGAATGTGGGGGTCTGTGCCCAGATCCCCCATCACCCAAATGGGTGCATGCAAAGGCCCAAAAGAATGAGACAAGTGCATGGCATGATCGTTAGGGCTCCAGGAGGACTAAAATCCTCTGCAGAGCTCGTGACTCTGCTAGCCGGCTGGCTGACTGACCCTGGGTAGCCCATATTTAATCAGAACAAGCAAGGAGTTGAGTAGAAAACACAGGAAATCTGAGCAGGACCTTAGGAGGAGTTCAAGGACCCCTCAGAGCAACAGATTAATTAAGGAGAACTATCCAGAAAGCCTCCAGCTGACCTCGGCTGTGGCCTGTCTTGCCCCTAAGGTGTCTCCTTGTTTTCAGTTCAGCCACGCCCAGGCTACACCACTGCCCTACACGTGTATTCAACTTCAGTGGCTGCAACATGGGAGGGCAGTATATAGAGTGAAACAAGCTAGAAAGACAACACTGTGTGTTCCCTCGCCTATGTGGAGTCTTTCAAAGTCAGCCTAAATGTAGAATAGTGATTATCAGAAGTTTGGGCAGGTGGGTGGAGGGGAATGATGTGGACAAAGGGACCCTGGATTTGATCAGTGCCTGCTGTATGCATGCAAGGAGATATCACGTTAAGTATCATTAATATTTACGATTGATTTATGTTAATTTCAAATTAAGCATTGATTGATTTTTTAGAAGAAAGTCCCACGTGGAATTTGTTTTCTGACAGGATGAGGAAAGAAAGGTCATCCCCAGCACTAATCAATAAATCAATAAACTATGAAGTTTATTGTAACGCTGTGAATCACTGTGAAGTTCAATTTGCTTTTATGGCTTTTGCCCACTGGAGGGCGCCATTACCTCGCAGTTTTGGAAAACAAATTGCCAGGACTGGCAGAGACTGCGTATACTCTGTCCAGTCTGGTTGTATTTTCATAAAGAAATCAAACAACCCATCAAAACAATCAGATCAAACAAACCAAACTGTCCTTAGAAAACTCTTTGTGATGACAGCTTGTTTTCAAATACTCAGTGTTTCTTTAGTTTTTTTAATTGTGTTGCTGTAATAACAGACACGTCATTATGTATTTGGCCAAACCCCATAGAATGCACCCAAAAAACCAGGAGTGAACCCTAACGCAAGCTTACTGCAGTTCTGTCAGTGGGGACAAATGTCACTCCGATGGGGATATTGGTATGGGGAGGCCATGCACACCACAGGGAGGACCATACACAGCCTAGCTGGGGAATCTTCCTTGCAATTGTCTGTAAGCCCAAAACTGCCGTAAGAAATAAATTACTTTAAAATTCTAATTAAATTTTCTTAAAAAGAAAAAAAAACCCAACTGCTTACTTCTTGGGTTGGATCAGCTAATCTCTCCAGAAAGAAATACCATGGCACTGACTATGGTTCCCTAAATTTGGGCAAGTCTCTTACTAAGCTTGGCTCACTCATCAGCCAGAGACAACTCTGACACCTGCATGGGACCAGGCCCGGGATTTACGCACTCTGTAGGAAAAGCGCTTAGCACAGCACCCCGGGTTTCTAAATACCAAGGGCTGCCAAGTCCCTGAAAGGGGCCGCCTAATACAAAACACCTCCACTGAAAGACAAAGAGCGCTTCACAAACAGAACACACACCCTGCTGACCTTTCCAGGACGTGATCGTGTTCCATCAAGACTCTGCCTCTTTTTGAGACCATCGCCTTTAATAACTGAAATCGCTTGCGTCTGTGGGCGTCGTGTATTTGTCCTTTAAACCAGGGTCATTAGGCGGCAACTATTACTCAGCCTCCAAGCACAGCCAACACAGTCTCTTTCAAGCAGTGGGGATGAGTAACCACTTGTGGAGTATATTAATACAGAATCTAAGTGCAAGGGTGTAAATGAATACTTACTCTGCTGTGGGTTGATTAAACACACTCAGGAAGGAAAACTTTGTCTTTACAGTGTACTGTTATACTCACCCCTTCTCCTAATTTCATTAGTCTGTGCCTTACATGGAATGAAAACAAAAAGAACAGGCCCAGTTTTGATCCTTGTTCACTGCTCATATTTTAACGAAAAATTAAAAAGGAAAGGGCTGGAGAAAGAGACTGACGCTCATATTTTAACGAAAAATTAAAAAGGGCTGGAGAAAGAGACTGACGCTCATATTTTAACGAAAAATTAAAAAGGAAAGGGCTGGAGATGTAGCTTAGTGCAGAAGCCCTGGGATCAATCCACACAAAAACAAACAACAACAACAAAAAAAAACCCTGCAGGACAGCAAACGTCCTTACAGAAGCTGTTTCTGCATGTGAGAAGACAGAGGGCGAAGGGTACTCAGCCCAAGCTGAGGAGAGCAAGGAACAGCTCTTTCCATGTGTGCAGCACTTTCCTTGGCCCTACAAGCACCTCTGCGGCAAGGCAAGCGGGGCTGCAGAAAGAGACTGACGCTCACTGCGATGCCCAGGGTACTGAGTGCCCGAGGTGCAGGGGCTGGGACTGGACCGCTGAGGTGTCTCTTTAACAAGATACCCCTGGGTGTGCAGGAAGCTGGGTGTGGGGCTGTGTTCAGCAGGTTTCCAGGACAAGCTCACCGCCCTGGGCAGGGTGTGAGCCCTCCCGCTGTCTGCAGAGATCACAGCACCTGACCCAGAGGCCGACAATGAGGCTCTGCGTGCGTCCTCCATGTCTGCCGCACACTTTTGCTCCTGCTGTTGCTGTGACAACCAGATCCCTGTGGGTGTGGACCAAAGGGCTTCACCTCAAGTTCTTTGGCCGTGTGGAGGGACACTCCCGGGACCTGGCATTTACACACAAGCTACCAGAATTGCTAAAGGCCAGTTACCTTTGACCAGCAGGGATGGCACCTAGGACTCCATCCGGGGGCGGGGGTACACCCAAGAGGTCACCTTAACCCCAGGGGCCAGTTTGAGGAGACGTCGCTGGGTCCCCCTCCTTCTCCATCTTACAAGATGCCTGTGCTTGGGGCCAATGCCCTGCATAAGCACCCGCACAGGCCCTCACTCAGCTCTGCTTTGGGCAGGAACTCGGGAGGGGCCCTAGGAGGCTGGGGCCGGGCACCTCAGAACCCGGGGGGCCTTTCCCTGCGACAGTGTCCACAATAACATGTCTCGCTGCCCATGCTCTCTGCCCTGCTCCCTAGAGAGCGACTCTGCTGCTGTTTGCCCCTCACCTTTTCTCAGGTCTCCATTCTGTCACCATGTGATGGGCAGAGAGGAGGAAGGGAGGTAGGAGGACCACCCAGGGCAAAGACCTGGAAAGCCCCGGGGTGTCCAGAGGCTGAGTGGGGGCCGCCTGATTTTGAGGGATTTGGGATGATTTGCGGTCATACATCACTACCATGATTTCACTCTAGTTTTGATTCAGCTAAAAATGAAGTGACGTGAGTGTGAAAATGTTAATGGGCACAGAAGTAACATGACACTCAGTGATCCCTCAATGTCCAGGGGAGGCTGACTCCAGGACCGCACCCCAGTGCTCTGCAGAAAAGCCGAGATCTTAATAGACCCCCCGCACTTCCTCCTGGGTGCTCCAAATCATCTCCGACTACTCACCGTGCGAACATGACACAAATGTGCAGTAAACAGTTGTTATCCTGTATTGTTTAGGGAATATAGATGGGGAAACAGTCTTTTTATACATATTTTCAGTCTATAGTTGTTTGAATCTACCAGGACACAGGGACCTATTTTCTAGCAAAACCATGGAAACCATCTGTGACAAACTGAAGTCCAGGAACTACTAAGAGATAGATGTAGATTTTACAACCACCTCGGTTTAAGTCAGCAGAGAGGGAACAGTTTGGTCAACTCCAGTTAGGAATCTCATTGTCAATGCTAACCATTCCCTAACCTACGAACACAGACTTGCCTTGCTTATTTATAGCTTTAACAATATTGTTTTTACTTTGAGAGATAAAGTAATTTTCTGATATTATAATCAATAACCAAAAAGATATAAAACGATCATAGTTTCAATCATAATTTCATCTGTGCCGTTGGTTTAGTGTCACCGGGGCAGGGATTCGTCTCCAGGCGGCACCTTAGAGAACCTTCTGTCACTGTAGTTCCGAACGTATTCAGACCACATTCACGTTACAAAGCAGACTCTGAGATCACGGTTCCTAAAACTGCTGTGTGTGGAGAAATTTCTAAGATAACAGGTTGCCAACGTTTCTAAATAATAATTAAACATGGGAAGAGTTAAAAGGACGCGTTGTAAAATCTGACTGAAGAGCGATTTTTCTTTACAGCTACACAGTGGCAAAACTTCCTTAAAAATGCACCTCCAGGTTCCCCCTGCCAGCCCTTCCCACTGGGAAACACGAGAGGCCACATCCTCACAGCTTCAGCAACGTGCTCTTTTCCACGGGGAGGATGGAAGCCCTTGGATTTCCCATGGAGGGAATGTGGCCGCCTTCACGTCTCTGCAGCAGATAGGTCAAAGTCAAAAATGATCAACGCTCGGGCGGCAGTGGCCACATCTGAAAATGCAAACATAACTATGCTGCTAGGTCAGACCTCGAGAGAGGTGTGATATTTTATGTCCTCTTACTATGGGTTTTTTGTTGCTTTCTCCCACCGCTTCCACCTTACCCTCCACTAAGATCGGACGATTGATCAAAGTGTCCCAAGACCTGGGGGTTCACCTGCCAGGGAACCCTATGGTCACAGCAGTGCCCGCTGCAGTGGGGCCCTGGGAAGCCACGGGGCAGCCAGGAAAGCAGGAGCCGGAGCTGCGCGCTCAGCACCCCAGGAGGCAGGGCGGGCGGCTTCTCGCAGACCAAGACGTAGAAAGGCAGGCACAGGCAGTGTCCATGCCGCCCCCAAAGAAACCGTTTTTCTGAAACTGTAACTCATGCACTGGCAAGGAGGGCAATAGCACCCCGCGGGGTGAACACCGGTTCTTGTCTTTTTATGGGTGAAACGTGCATATACCCAGCGCGGCAGTGGGTGCAGTGTCCTGAGGGGCTGGAGGTACGTACAGCTCCGTGGGGAGCGGCTGGCTGGCGAGCGCAAGGCTCCTCGCTTGATCCCAGCACTGCAATCAATCGATCAATCAATCGATCAATCATTTTAAAAGTAAAGAAATAAAAAATGTGACGGGGTGGGAGGGTCAACAGAGGGGAAACGCTGTAGTCTCCGAAGCGGGGACAGGATCGTGGAAGAAACGATTGGGAGACACAGCAAGCCGGGGCAGCTTTTCCCAGCATTTTCTAACCAGTCTAGGACTGGCTAAAAAAAAGCAGCCATATGCTAATTGCTGAAGGAATTAAAGACGTGGAAAGAGCCAGCAAATCTTGGAACGGTTTACTTAATCATCTAACCTTAGTTGAAGGCAAGCTAACAGTGGTGGGAGAAAGATAACACCAAGGAAAGAAAATGTTCAGTAAGTCATCATAAAATATTACACCTCCCCTGGGATTCTGTCTCCCTAGACACGCATGCCCCTCTCTTGGCAAGGCTAAAATCCTTAAAATAGTCATTATTTCTCTTCTTCCAGACTTGCACTTCTTTGCAGACTGAAGGCTTGGAGTAACTGCAGCCCCTCAGGAAAATCAACGGCGACAGGTCCCGGGAAGCCCCTCCAAGCCACCCGCTCTCCAAGGCTGGGTTTCCATGGATCCCCCCAAGAGGCAAAGGCGCCCCACGTTTTCCTTGGGGTTTTTCCTTTCAGAACTCGGGCAGAGGAAAGAAGAGAGCTAAGGAATGTGGATGCTATTTTTAGCCCTCCCACCTAAAAATAGGCCACCGATCTCAGCGCACGCCAGGCACCCCGGCCGGAGCCAGGTCCCTGAAAGCCGCTGCGGTGGCTGCAAAGGCCAGGGGCGCCCCAGGCCACTCGGGTCACCCGGCCTAGGACGGGTCCTGGGGGAGGACTCTGCGGGGCGCGTTCTCCATAGCCCGGGACAAGGCACCGTGGCCAGGCTGGAAGCAGCACCGCGAAGCCGGAGCGGCTGGGTCACCCGGGATTTCATTACCTGCGCGTCCTGGGGAGCAGGCGGTGGCCTGGGGCCTCCCCGCGTCCTCGTCCACCGGACCAGGCTCCAGAGGACCGAAGACGACAGAAGACACACGCCGCCCACGATCCAGACGTCTCTCCTCCGGAGCGCGGAGTCCATCCTCCGGGCTTAGGCGCGCCGCGCTGCCTCCATGGCCCACAGCCTGTCTAAACGTGGCCGGCCCTGCCCGGCCTCCCTGCTCTGAGGAGTGGGCGACGATTCCTGCGGAGTCCCGCAGAGGCCATCTCCAGTTACACCACCAACAAATATTCTCCCTCTTTAAAAGGAAAAATATGATGGGCCCGTGTGACAGATCCGAAACAGGTGCAGGGACCCGGGAGACCTGCGGGCCATGATTTACACCAGCACGCATGCGTTTGTCCCCAGCACAAGGTCTGCGGCTATCTGCACTGTAATTGGCATCACTTGCTAAGGTTGGGTCGCTGCCAGCCAGGAAGGTTTCTCCTGCCCTTGTAGGGGTGAGGAGCAGAGCAGGGCAGTAGGGAAATGCAACTGTAAAAATCACAAAACCTCCACCCTCAGCCGTGCTATTTGGAGATCGCAGTTGCGGTCATCACAGATGCTGCTGATGTACAAGATCATAGCAGCTGGTCAGGAAATACCATCTGGAATGAAACCCACTCACTGCAGTCAAAACAGGGAGCTCCGGCTCTGCTCAAACCCACTCGCCCTTTCACACATCCTGCGGATAAAGATTCCGTTTGGTTTGGTCTCTGGAGCTTCGGTACCAGACTAGAACATTCCAGGGACCCAGAGGGACGCCTCCGTGAGCAGCAGCTTTATTTCCTATCTCCGGATGGGATATAAGAGAATCTAAGCCTCATTTAAAAAGAGAGTTGTTGCCTACTAAAGAAGACTTCTAAACGCACACCAGCGGGGAACAGGGTGAACTCAGAAATGAGTCCCTTAGAAGTCCTGTGGGCAGTGGGCAGTGGGGACTTGTTCTTTGTAACTTTCGGGGCAGATGTACTGTCTCCTGTGTTGAAACAGGATCAAGGCAAACACTGCCCAGTCCATCAGCAGAGGTCTTTGTTGAAGAATCATCCACCTCTGGTGTCTCAGGGCTGTTGTACCTTGGCCCATGCCCTTTGGGTGGAGGACACGTGACCAGGGTGTACACAGAGCTGGGGAAATCGATCGCTCAAGGGGCAAAGAGATGAGCACACAGCACTCCGGGTAGAAGAAGCAGGGTCATGAGTTGGGGGGCAGGGTGGCTAACGGCAGAGCGGTTACCTTTACCTAGCTCGGAATTCAGCATCACAAAAGTGAAGTGGGGGTGAGTATCCGTCACACAGGAAGATGGTGAGAAGCAGACAGAGCCAGGTGGTGTTAGAGGACAGTACTGGCACTGATGTCTTTTATTGAGCGAGTGGGAGAGTGAGTTGTAAGAGGGAGACAGAGAGGAAGGGAGGGGGAGAGAGAGAGAGACGGGGCACTAAACCTTAATAAGATACGACACTTAGGTTCTAGAGATCTTGAAAGAGAAACAGTAACTCGGGGCTGGGCGTGGGGCTCAGTGGCACTGTATGCTCAAGCGCCTGGTACAAATTCCCAGCATCGAAAATCAGTAAACGTAAATGGAACAGCCTGGATTGGATTGTCTAAAAGTAATACTAGTTACAGAAATGAGAGCAGTTATTAAGTTTATCACTGTACATGGTGATTTTACTCCATTCCACACCATGGCGCTTCAGTGCAGTTTATTGTGGTGTATGGTTATCTGGTGAAAATGTCTTTAAAAATTCAGCTTTCTCATGTGCAAGGCCTTTTGAAGAGGGCCTCGGAGCCTCAAAGGAGGTGGGCAGGGGCTGGGATGTGCATGAGCCCGGGGGCAAGCGTCAGGTCTGGGCTTCCTCTTACAGCAGGGCGAGCTGGATCTGCTGAGGATTCCAGAGGACCCGGCCCGCCTCAACCTGCTCAAGGTCCTGGGGTGAAGCAGCAGGCTGAGGAGGTGCAGAGGTCACCACCATGCGGTGAAGATTCAGGGCTGACTGATGCAGGCGGTTCTGGGCCGGGCAGTGGGCAGCCCCTGTCAGCGGGCCTGGGTCAGGACGGAGTGTCGGCCTGTGCTGGGGCACAGGAGCAGGGTGCCAGCCAGGGAGCTCGGCCGGCTTCATTCTTGCATCAGCAACCAAGGAAGGCGACCTTCTCTTCTTGTCCATTCCTGGCCCCTTACTTGGGAGAGGCTAATGCTATCCTTCAGTGTCTTCACACTTTGTGAGAAGCCAGGAAGGAGGAGGAAATGGAAGCAAAGTCTGAGGGAGGGTGAATCCCACGGCCCCCTTTGAGGAGAGAAAGCTTTAAAAATTTGGGGCGGTAGGTGGAAATGAAGCGATCTTTGAACATCAAGAAAAATCATAGGCACCAAAATAAAATGAAAGTAGAAAATTAAAAAGAACAAGAACTAGAAAGAAAAAAAGTATAATGTGTGACATTTAATAAATTGAAAAAAAAAGAGGACCAGGAAGTTAAAAATAAAAGTCAGTAGATGAAAAAGAAATGGAAAAATCTGGCTGAAAAGCAGGAAAAGGGAAATAGTTTTGAGTTTTTGCCAACTATTTTAACAAATAAACTGTTAAATTTGTGTATAACTTTTCTGCTCTTGGGAATAGAGTGTAAAGTCCCTTCTAGAAAGGATTTGCGCTTCAAGCTCCTAGACGAAAGCTTTCGCATCACCAGAGTGCCTGAAATTCAGAGTGAATCCTTTTCGGCACCCAGGGAATGTCTCTCCTACAATGAGCAGCCTGCGCTTCTCAGAGAAGAGATCAAAGAGAAAGCGGGAGAAGGGGAGAAGTTGACAGCATTTTCTTCCCAGTCCCTGGCAAGGAAAGAGCAGTATGATAAAGATTTACTGCAGAAGAGGAGAGGTGTTAATCCTGCTCTGTCTGCATACCTGCGGACACCCGAGCCTCGGATGGCCAGGCCTGCTGGCTGCCTGGCACCGCACTGGGCCCTGGCCTAGGAGAAGGACAGCTCCGGAGCCATCCCTCCTCCTGCCCCTCTCCGGGCCCTTCTCCACTTACAAATAAGAAACTGAATGGAACCCACAGTGCTCCCCGTCCACCTCCCTCACGTATCACCTGCAGGCCGGAAGCCAGGAGATGGCAAAACGAGAGTGGGTTCCCTTTTGCTAGTGTTTCTTTGGACTTTGGCCTTCTCTATCTTCTCCCGAAATATTCAGAAAAAAATATGTAACTTCCAAGCCACTGATTCCTAACCTTCACAGGTGGTGAAGAGAAAAGTAACTCATCCTAAAAATGTTTATGTTCCAATGTGCTACCTTCTGACTCTTTAAAAGTGGTTACTGTAGTGGTGGATACACTGTGTCAACTGGAGAAGTCTTAGCAGCTTAATTAAATCACTCAGCAGGGGGCCGGGGCCTCACTTTGCAAACATCCTTATCCTGTGCAAGAGGAGGGTGGGGAGATGGTGTGAGTGCTATAATCATACCCACCCCGGGGCGGGCAGCCTGCTTACAAGGGAGGAAAGGAGACTTGCTCTCCCACTTTTGCTCTGGCTGCTTTTGCTGCCTTTTAAGAGTTGCCCCTGTGCTGTGCCACCCGGCCTTGTATGGTCTGAAACCTCCACAATCCGTGAGCTAGATAAACCTCTGCTCCCTTAATTTTGGGCATCATGTATTTCATCTCAGCAAGGAGAAAAAAGTAACTAAGATAGCTACCTATTTTAAAAATTTTATCAGAGAAGCTAGAGAAAAGCTACACTTGAAAAGTAATCAAATTTATATAAATGATCATAGTTGATAATTTCAGAGTTGTAGGAAGTTATGCAAGAAGAATGTCTTGTTTTCTATGCCCCATAGAGATTCATGAACTGTAGGGGGGAAGAAAACCCCTTTGTTTATTGGTTTAAAATATTAACAGGCCCAATGAGAAAGTCATGACTCACAAATTTTGTTTTATGAAAATGTTTTCTTTTCCTATATTGAACAAAATATTAACTAGTCAGGCAGGAGGCTGAGGCAGGAGGATGGCTTCAACCCAGGAGTTCAGGGCCAAGCTGGATAACAGTGAATCCCCACTTCAAAAAATAAAATAAAACAAGAAAGAGAAGGAAAAGGAGAGAAAGAAGAAAAGGAAGAGGAAGAAAGAAGAGGAAAAGGGAGAGAGGAGGAGGAGAAGAAGAAGAAGAAGAATACTAACTCACAGGACAAGCAGAGGTCTCAGAAAGATCCATTCCAGTGTAACTCATTTCTTTTCCCCAGAACATTTTATCAATCCTTATTCACACACAATGAAATACCTCCTAGGCTTTTTATGTACAGCAGCTCCATTTGCTGGTCTACAGTGTCACCAGAGATGCCTTCCTACCCAAATAGCACTTTTCAGAGCAGTTGCTAGGCTGGGAAGGGTGTTTTCCAAAGCTGCCTGGTGATGGTCACTTGTTCCGATTATTAACAGCAACGTCTCCTAGCCCTCAGCCAGGGGGCAGAATGCACTGGAATCGGTCTGTTCCTACCACACACACCACTGCATGTCACTGTCTGGAAAAGCAACCAAGGATACAGAGACAAGAAACACAAGGCCCTGACCCGCAGGAGCCTGGGCAGATGAGGCGCCAAAGGCATTAAAAACCGTTTCATGGAGCCAGGAGTGGTGGCACACGCCTGTAATCCCAGCACTTGGGAAGCTGAGGCAGGAGGATCCTTGCAAGTTCAAGACCAACCTGGGCTACAAAGTGAGCTCAAGGCCAGCCTGGACTGCATAGGGAGATCCTGTCTCAAAAAGAATAAAACAAAACAAACAAAACAACACTGCCTGCGCTGCAGTGAGGCTGAGCAAAACGTGGCTCAGTGATGTGAGTGGGGGCCAGAGAGGAGCTGCTGCTGCTGCTGGGGGCTCGCACTGCCAAGGCGCTGGCCCTGGGCCCGGAGGGGCGCTCAGTGGCACAGATGCTCGAGGGCTTCACACCTCAGCCTCCCAGAGAGAAGGGAAAACGTGCTCAGTGGACCGCAGGGACCGTGCGTAGCTACCACTGAGTTATTCAGACAGCGCAGCTTGGCTGAAGTGAGCAGCTCCCCAAGGAACGCGCTGCGGACACGGGCTCGGCACCCGCCTTCCGCACATCGGAGGATGAGGCGCTCACGGTCACCCCATCAGTGCGTTCCACCTGTCTCCTCTCTACATCTCACTACGCCCAGGGGAGCTCCCCAGGGGCTTCACAAAAGCTGCACCACAGCTACACCCCGGCCTGGGAACTCCCAAGCCTCCAGTCCCACAGCCGAGATGGGGCAAAGCGCGGTCCAGGCCTCCTGGTTACCACCAAGCTCGCTGAGTAGTTCATGCGGGATTCTCAGCGAAACAAAGTGGGATTTATCTAGTCACACACCTTTGGTTCTACCCACCAGTGACAAAGGAGAACTTGAAAAGGGTCACAGAAATGGTTTCCAGGTATAAGAAAAGAGAAGGTAGAACAGACACTTTTTAGGAGACTAAATCAGCATCTAGTTACCTCGTTTTTTCCGGAACTTGAATCCAGTTCGCTGGAATCTTCTTCCAGGAAGCACGTCACGTTCTCCACCTCTTTCATGCACTGGAAAAATGTCACTTTCTCCAGCTCGGTGCTGCTGTAACACGTGTTGATTTCCTCCAGCCGCTTCGCTTTCAGCATCTTGGTGGTGAGGCCAATTAAGCTCCTCTCTGGAGTGTGGCTTTTGCTTGTCTGTGTCTCCGATTTGTAAACCAAGACACAGTCGTGACTTTTCAGTGTTCCGTTCTTTTGGCTGCAAAGAAATGAAACCAAGAACATTCTCATGGCTCATTCCCACACCGACTTCTTGAGGAAATGATCAGTGAGCATTGGGAATTAACTTCTGTTTAAACAGAAGAAGTAAAGAAATACTAATATTCACATTGCGTTTCCCTGCCGGAACCTTTTTCTTTGGTGGCACTGAAAGGGAACCCAGGGTCTTCATACTGAGCTATATTCAGACCTTTTTATTTTTTATTTTGAGGCAGTGTCTTGCTACGTTGCTGTATTTCCCAGACTGGACTCACACTTGTGACTCTCCTGCCTCAGCGTCCCAGAGCACTGGGATTACAGGTGTGTGCCTCTACCCCCAGCTAGAAGTTTTAAAGGGAATCATTTTTTCACTTTTTCCTGCCAAAAAATAGTAAGAAGCAATGTTGACTTCCACTGGGTGACTGTATATTTCTCTCACTGCATAAAACAGGATGTATATATACTGTGAGAGAATAAAATCTACCACCCCAAATACACTTTTTATACATTCGTCATATTTTACATTAGTTATTCAGAGAGACTGTGAACCTTTGCAGATACAAGAGTGGCTGTGCAAGACGTCACTTTGTTAAAATTTCAAGGGATATCAACATATAGGCTGATACTTCAATTAAAAAATTATCACAGTGAAAGACACATTGCCATTAATGTCCCTCAAACTCTCCCTTCAGGTATAAACACATCCATCTGCCACATTCTGAAGCAGCTCTGGAAGTCCTCTTCTGTGAGGTCTTTACACGATGGGATAGACAAATACGATGCATACTCCTGCCATGTGCCACCCAACAGAACAGCAGGCTTATAAAAACATCACGGCATGTTCTCTCCACCCCATTCACCGCGTCTGCTGCTGTGAACTCCAAGCTCCTCCGAACGTCAGAATGCCCACTAAGGGTAAATGTTTTGAGTCAACTCAGGACATTGAGGCAGCCAGGACAGTGCAACTAAACACAGGAAAGAGGACCTACAAGTGGGGAGACAGTGGGGTCAGTGAAGAGAGGGGGAAAGCTTGGGGGAGCACTGACGGCATTGTGTCTTTTACTATGATCATTTTTCCTAAGTAAATACTGACTCTTGTAATTTAGCTATGTTGGTAAACAGTAAGTACAGACAGTCATCTCTACCTGACATCTCTCCTCTCTGCCCAGGAAAGATCGGTGAACAGGGGGAAGGGTCCACCTGTGGCCCCGGCAGAGATGACTGCAGGCAGCTGTACCCCGGGAGGCTCTGTCTGCACCGCAAGACAGCCCCGAAGCTTACTCCACTCGGAGCTACGCTCCAGCCTCTCTGTCACCTGGAAGTCCCAGTTCTTGTGCTTTCTTTGATATACTTTCCAGAAAAACACACCAGCTACATAGTTCTGCTTTGACTCTAACACAGTCACTGTACGTATCTACGCATCCCTTGTTATAGAGAGTGAGATGCAGAATGACTTGACTCTGTAGCAGTCCCCGCCATGCCTGAGGCCCCCTACTGGAAACTGTCTCAAAGATGCTTCTTCAAAGTTTTTCTCAGTTTAAAAATCATCTGTCATTCTCCCAGTGGACCTTCATTTTCACAACTCATACAGTAAAATAATAGAATTCCGACATACATTGCAAATCCAATACTCTACAAAATTCTACACGCCACCTACAGAGTCAAACAAATCAAAATGCAAACAGCATGAATCAGAACTCGACAAATACTTATAGGTCATTATCAGCATTCTGGAAATCCTCCTTGGAAGAAAATAATTATTAAAAGAAGAAAACATATGCAACGGCTGTTCTAGGGCAAACTATGGCTAAAATATAACATTTAATTGCAGATAGTACTTAAGTTGCATTAAGAAGCCACACAGATGAACATAGGAAAACAAATTGTAGGTCTGATATAATCATTGCCCAAAGAAACATTAAACACTAAACTCTATCTGAAGTTTGGCATCTAGGGAGAAAAGAGATTTGAGAAGTTACAACAAGATGCAAAAATAATTACCACGTATAGGAGGACATCATAGAGTTTGAACCACTCCAAAAGCAGTGCTAATTCCAGTAGATAAAGGGAAATTTTGCAGAATTCAAATTGACCACACAAGTCTCTGGTGAAAGTCCTCACTCTTGCTCAGCAGAACCCTTCTGCAAAGACAAATGTCTACTACAAGAGGAAGTGTCCTCTCTCTCTCCAATGCCACTTTGAGCCCCTGTTTAAACTGATATGGTCCTTGATCTCATATTGCTCAGCTGTTGCCATCTCAGTCAGATGGAGAAGAACATTAATTTTAGACACAGGCTTTTCAGGGCCCATGGCTCCATTTCAGAGGTCAGGTAAGGAGAGGACGAGCTGGGAACATTGGATGAAATATCACCTTCCCCTTGCCCTCCCTTTCATCAGTGTGGCAATACTCTCGGAATTACAAAGCTGGGTTTGTCCTTGGCAATCACATGTGCCTTTCAGATTCAGGGTTATCTAAACGTTTGTTCCCAGCAGGCAAGGTGCAAGCCGTGGGAACCCCGCGGCTACGTGCAACTGTGAGCACACCCTACTGCAACACCGGCTCTCCTGAAAACATTTAGCAGATCCGTCTTAATTTTTTCAACCCTTACAGGTATTTTCATGTCTCCAGTGGTTTATAGCTCTAGGGAAAGGTCAAGGGCACAGGCATCCAGGTGAGAACAAAGAACTGGGATACATGTTCCCTAACTCTCTTCATAACAGCGCTGTGAGTACCTCCTGGTTTTCTGCCATAGACCAAGAGAAGGCAGTTAATGTGAAAACAGTTACCACCAGATGCTGACAGAGGTGCATTCCTGGATTTACTGGAGTGGCATAAAACCCTGATTCCCTAGAAACTAGGACTGGTATGACGGGCAATCATGCAATTCTGTGGAACCGAGCCAGGAGCTTCTGCTGACCCACTTACCTTCCGTTGCAGGACTAGCCTTCTACACGCTTGGGTTTTTATGCTTTTGTTTTAATCCAAATCAATGTGTTCCATATAAAAATAGATGTTCTCCATCTTAAGTAGCATTTAAAGGATGACAGCAGACCCTTTTTTAAAAAAATGGAATTATTGGCTTTTTTTCTAGGATTAAAGCTCTTTGCTCTTCAGGAAGAGTAAGCAGAAGTATTGATTTGTAAGAGAAATCTTTCAACAAATCTATTGTGAAAAGACTGAGCTAAACTGAGGCTACCCATTTTTACAATGGTTACAATTTTGCAGGTGTGCAAATGTGCTCGTAAGGGGACAAATGCTCCCACCAGGGGAAAGACGTGTGCGGCCACATCCTCCACGCAAGTCGTCGAAAACAACCAAGTCAGATGCTTCCTCCTCTCAGCTCCAAAACCTAGTCATAGGCCCCAGTGAGCCAGAGCCCACTAGAATCCCCTCCGTCGCTATCTTTTAATAAACTTTCTTTAGAGTAAGTTTAGACCTGCAGGAAAGGTGGCTCAGAGCTCCATGTACTTCATTTCCCTGCACTTGACTCCACTTATTTTCAGCACCTTACATTGAAACGTGGAGTTTGTTACCACTGCTGAACCACTGCTGATCCCTCGCTGGTAACTAAGCCTAACAGCTCATTTTCTCGGTTGTTCCTCCCTGATGTCCTTTTTAGAATCCAGATCCCACGCAGGCTGCTCCATTATTTTCAGAATCCATGGGATTTGTGATGGGTTGCACCTGGAGTATGACAGGGCAGTAGAGCAAGGTGGTTTACAGCCTCTTTCCGAGCACCTGGAGGAGAGAGTTAGTGTGACTGAGAGAGCAGGCCACGAGAAGAGCAGACCTGGCGGGGAAGGTGGAGAGTTTGGTTTCTGACGAGCCCATGAAGTGTTCAAGTAGAATAAGCAGTGGAAGCAGGAATCCGGAGTTAGGGGAGGGCTGCAGGCATGCAATACATGTTTGATTAATTACTAGACAGAATGATCTTTGATTGCCTCTACTTGTCTTAAAAAAGAAAAGTCAATTGAAAGAATCCATTTTACCCAACTTCTAAAATTCAGTGACAATGGCCCGTTTCCCTGTGGCTACTGATGGTTTGAAGAACACAAAAAAAACACTTGACCACAAAAAAAAAAAAAAATCACATACACAGGCATTTTTCTCTATTTCGTTTGCTTCAGCACCCTACGGTCCATGCCCATAAAGTACTCTGAATGCCCTAAAGATGCCCGTATGCATAGAAAGCTTTACAGTAAGACCGTGAGCAGGCCCGGCAGTACCTTTCTAGTAATTCCATGGGTTTTATAGTTACATGTCTGTTTAAAATAACAGCACAAGGAAAACAACCTCCCACAGAGTCATGAAAAAGAAGCCTTTGATTCTTTTCGAGGGACACCCCCATTCGCTGGTTAAGGGGAGCTGGCAGCCGCCTGCTGATGGCCTTCAAGCCAGGCTGGATAATGCTAATAGTTTCGGTTCCGAGTGTTTCCGGAACAAGAAGGCTTCACCTCCACACAGAGGTGGAGTAACTGTCTCAAATACCAACATGGAAATGAAAGGCCACGGCTTCCCACTATCCACACTCTAACCGAACTCTCTCCCTTTTATAAAGGACCCTGATTGTGACCTGTAAAAGCAAAACACTGGTCAGCTAAACATCATTAAAATTCAAGATGTTTCCTGTTAAAAAGACACCAGTAGAAAAACGAACAGACCAGCTGTAGATGTGGAGAAAATAATTTATTTGATAAAGAGCTTGTATCCCAAATAAAGCTGAATTTTAAATTCAATAATAGGGTGACAAACATCTCAGTTTTAAAAATGAATAAAAGATTTGAATAGACATCTTGCTACATATGACACATAAGGGTTACTGAGCATATGATATAAATGCTGAAAACCAGTCACAGAGAGACACAAGTTAAAACAATAATGAAATAATATTTCACACCCGCTAGAAAAGTTAAGATTAAAAAAAAGAGGAAAGCGAACGTTGAGAGGAATTTGGAGAAATCAGAACCGTCATCAGACAGGGTGATGGGAACACGAAAAGTATAGGTGCTTTGGGATAATATGACCTTGTGGTTTTTCTCCTAGGAATCTCCCCGAGAGAAATAAAAACATACGAACACACAAACACTGGCACATGAATGGTCATAGAGGGATTCGTTATTCACAGTAGCAAAAACTTGAAAGCCACCCAAATGCCCACCAGTTAGTTTTGTGAATGGGAAAACATAATGTACCATATGCACACAAATGAAATCCTGCCCAGAAGTCAGAAGGAATGGGACAGAGGCAGGAGGGAGAGAGGAGAAATTTCTGCAAGGAGGGGGCAGAAGATCAGAGGGAAAAAGAGGAAGCTGACCCTTCAAAAACCACAGAGCCTGCTCAATTCTGACAGCTGGACCATAGTAGGGAAAGACAAGGGGCCGCGTGGAGTACAGGCTTTTGAGAGGCCACGATAACTCTGTAGAAACCACAAGAGCACCCACCTCTAACGACTAAGCCATGCCTGGGAACACAGGCGCCACAGAATATCCTAAACAACTGACAGTGACACCAAGTCAACAGTAATTAATTATAATCACATTTACATTTTGGTTTGATGCCACCACCATCGCCACCCCACCACTGGGCGCCATGACAGTTCCACAAAGGTGCATATACAGTAGGGACAAAAGCTCCCCCTCCAACAGAGAGGAGGAGGCTTGGGGTGATTGCTGCCCCCGTCCAAAGAGCTAACTTCTTCCAGTGAGAACCATATGCAGGCTCTGACACCTGGCTTCTTTCCATGTCCTACTCGCACCCTGAGGAGCAGATCCTGGCTAATAAATCTATGTGTTTACTTCTACTTCTGTGTGTCCTGCTCAGTTCCTTGTTCACAATACCAATAACAAAGGACAATGACGATCCCTAACAATAATAGCTGTTACAATATGAATGAACAAAAACGCTGTGCTGAGTGAAAAAACCAGAAATGAAGACAAGCTGTGTGATTCTGTTTGTATGAAATGCCCTAAAAAGGCAAGTCTCTAGACACAAAGTAGATTGGTGGTTGCCTGGAGCGGGGAGTAGGAACAAGCATAAACTATAAACAGAATCTTATTGGGTGAGGAACAAAGCTCATGGCTATAAAACTCATTAAGTGTCTTAAGACATTGCTGAATTGTACACTTAAGATGGGTGAATTTTAGTTCTGCAAATTACACTTCATCAATGTCATTTAAAAAAAGAAAACACAATGACGTGACTAATAAAAACAAGCTAATAAAAATAAAAGAAGGAGGGGTAAAAGTGTTGCTGAGCAGTTTGTGGCCAACCCTTCCAGGTGACCACGGCTGGGATCCAGGGAGATAAATTACATCCCACACTTTACCAGGTCACCTGGGGCCGAAGAGAAGTGAAAATGATAAGGGGGGAAAGTAGAGATTCACACACTTTTCTTCTGGTGCAGATACCATCTACGATTGAGTACAGTAGGAAAATTGATGGAATTTAACAGCACTCCTACGTTTTATTATCTTTTTAGATATAGAATACTCTGCACAGGAAGGATAATGCTGTCACTGAGTGTCCGGGGTTGTTTACAGCCCAGTTGACATTAGACTCTTACATTACCAAGTGACGGTGAGTAAGTGGCTAAAAATTGCATAATAAATAATGAGGCCTATAAAATTCCCATGCTAGCTGAGGATGTAGGTAGGTGACAGAGTTCTTGCCTAGCATGCATGAGGCCTTTGGTTCAATCTCCAGTAATACAAAAAAACAAAAAACAAAACAAAACAAAAAAAACAGAACAAACTCCCACATTCTTTTTCCTACTTAAAACAATTTAACTAACATGGAAGATTTTAAAAACCTATGTGAAAATGTAAGTACAATTATTTAAAAATTAATCTCTTCCAAAATTGTTGAATGTTTTCCTTCACTGTTTCATAGCAGTTACAGTCTTTGTCCTCTGTATGTCTCTTTTACTTTATTATAGAATATAAATACATGACACTAAGTTTAAAAATAATACATGATATTTCAATGGGTAGCAAGTATATTATGCAAATTCTACTCATAACTAAATTCATAAGTAAATTTCCAGTGCTCACAGATAACTTTTATATCATTTTTGTTAACTACTTCTCCATTTCCCTAATTAAAGTTCAATTTCCAGTATTGCAAAAAGTTAAAGTAAATAAAAGTAAAAAATTAAAAATTTCAATCCCACAGAGAATCTGCCAGAATATACAATGACTATTACACATATACTTTTTATCTAAATTCGTCAAGTGTATTTTCCACATTTGCTATGTATTTTTTGTTCTGAAGGTTACAGATTTCATGAAACTTGATCCCTCAATGCATGACTGTATGTCCTGAAAACAGAGACACTTTGTTACTTAACAAGATCCAGTCAAACTCACATTGTATCCCAGCACTTGGGAGGCCTCGGCAAGAGGATCACTATGAGTTCGAGGCCAGCCCGCACTATATAGCAAAAAAACCCTCACATTGTGCATTTACTCATCGTGTCTTTTTAAAAAAATCTCCTTTTATCTGTTTAGGGACCAGAAACCCCTGCCTTTTTTCTTGTATTCTTTATGACATTTATATGTTTGGAGATTCCACAATTTGCATTACTAATTGCGTCCTCATGTTTAGAATCCCACACACCCACGGGAGAGGCCACCACACAAGTGCTGCCGTCTCTTTCTCAGAAAATCACAGCAGGTGACAGAGGACTTCAACTAAGTCCTAAATTTGACAACCTGATTACCATGGTGTTTGTCAGATTTCTCCAATGAAAAGTGAACTCTTTCTCTTTGTAATTGATAAATAAGTTGTGGCAATGTGTGGGTCTTCTGTTTTCCCACAATCCGTTGTCCTATGTTTTTACTATCCATTCTTGCCTGAATCGATTGCTATCACAATAATTGGCGAAATGATAACTTTCTACTTCTATTATGTATTAAATGGTAAAGCAGAGCTTTCCATCTGTGAGGGATGGTAACTGCTGGTCAACTTAAACACCAGCTGACCTGAGTCAGCATGGTGGGAGCGTGGAGGGCCCACCTGAGGACTGATGCTGGCCTAAAAAGACGTGGAGAGGAAGCGAGCAGTGTTGTGAGTTCTCAGCGCTGTTGCTGTTTGGCGCCGTCGGTTCTCCTGTTGCGTGGGTTCTCCTGGAGGAGCTTGTGGAGCTTCTTCCCTGATACGAACTTGGCTGTTCTCATCGCCAGAGGAGCTCAGGACCGTGTCGCTGAGAGTGACTGAGGTTCATTTTGGGGGCGCTCTGGTCCTTGCTTGAGCAGTGCTTCCTGGCTCCAGAAGGGAAGATGTGTGCTGTTCGGTCTCCAGGGAAAGCTCGTCACGCTGGCTTCCTGATATGGACTCGGCTGTTCTCAACATCAGAGGAGCTCGGGACCTCACTGTTGCTGGGGATGGCTGTGGTACTTTTTAGGGGAGCTCTGGCCCTTAGTTTGAGCATCACTTCTTATCTCCAGTGCATATCCCTCACCCCACTGGCACAGACTTTCTAGCTTCCACCACTGACTTTTGGGCCTTCCCAGAACAGATCCATGAGACAGACTCACATGAGTCATTGTCATGGGCTCTAGGCCTCCTGCAGGACTCATGCAGGACATTGCTATGGGATCCGGGCCCTCAGCTGGATTCTCTAGGTCTTTAGTGTGTGGACAGATTTCCTGCATTTTCTTTATATTTGACTGTGGGGTGACTATCATAAATACTACTATAAATCATGTTTCCTGTATGTAATTGTTTTCCCTGCAACCCCTTGACTGCAACACCAGCCTTGTCCTGAGCCCCACCCTTTTTAGTGTCAATATGAAGTCATAGACTTAAAAAACTGGTTACTCCCTACATTCTCATTTGCAGGCTCAAATTTGTCCCAGATTTGGCTAATGGGAGCCGGCTAGCTCTTAGGTCCTTTGACATGGCACTGTTTCTCAGCACTTTCTTTCTGTACTGTTTCTGGAATCTGCCATTTCTTCAAAAGAGCCCTTTTTGAGAGACAATGGTATTTACAAATCACGACCTGGGCACATGAGTGTCTTTGCTACCGGGATGTCATTGCTTCCAGTCCCTTCGGAGGACAGAGCTAGAAAATATCTATTTTTAATCATAAGTTCATGCTCACATATCTCCAATTCCATCTCAACACCATAAGATCCTTTCTGCCCTTCTCCCCATATACCACATGTGTCTCTCTCCCATGGATTCTTTAGCCTTAAAAATATAAGAACAAAATAAAATGCTTGTTGCACTTTACAATTCATGGCACTGTTGAATAAACTGTAGGAAGGCAAAAGGGACTTCTGCACAATTTGTAAAAATCCCATCCCTACAGCATGAATCATCATTTTCTAGTTTTAGGAATTGGAAGGAGATTATATTTATATTTACAATCTTGGGGGTGCTTTTCTACTTTCTAAATTGGAAAAGGATTTTAGGAGCTAGAAGAAGCTTATGATAGTAACAAGGCATGAAATTACAGAAGTGCAAAGCTCAAGTCATGCTGTTCTGATCAAATCTTGGCCCGTGTCTCCCTGAAGGCTGAGGTTCAGGAGAAAATTTTCCACAGGGAAACACACAGCAGTAGGGGGCATCTCGGTGGCTGACAGGGAGCTGTGTGAGAACTTCACACACACCCTAATGCGTGTTATCTGCCAGGAGACATAAAAATGCTGTATTTTTAGGTAGAAAATAAATCGGACCATTATGCAGTGCTTCATAATAAGTTGTTAGCTTTTATTCTCTAGGCTTAAAAATATTGAAGAACACGGACACAAATGAACACTGTAGCTGCTAAAATGGTTCAAGACATGTTAAGTCCCAGTTCTTACACAGAAGGTCCTCTCAGTGCGTATGAAGAAGCCCACTGGGAGGAGATGTGGGTGGCCTTCTCCTGCACCTGGCAGGAGTGTGCATCGCTCTCATCTTTATGGAAGGCAACTTGGACACTGTGATTGTACTTCTAAAAGTTTGGGAAAAGCTGCTGAATCCACAGCAGGCCAGAAGCAGAGAGAGAGAAAGAGTCAGAATGAGAGCTCTATCCTCCAAAGGTACACCTCCTCCAACTAAGCCCCACCTCCTATAACTCGTTCAGGGAGGAACTCACAGGTGGATTAGTCCACTAAGGAGCATAGCATTCTACAACATGATTACCTTCTGAAATCTCCACCTCTGACACAAGAAGCCTTATGGGGACATCTTAGAGCTACATCACAACAATCACTTACTGAATCCTCTGTTCTTTTCTACTAATTTTCAAGACTACCTGCTTCAGACATCGGTTCTTTGTGTTTGTTTCTGGGCTGTATTTTTCATTCCGTATCTACTTGTCTGTCCTTGTGTTGGTGTTACAGAATCTTACCTTCTATTGTCCTTTTTCTTTTTTAACTAAGTCATCCCACCTGTTCAGAAGTGTGTTAGCTATTTCTGGCACAGTTAAAACACTTTTAGAATCAGTTTGTCAAGTTGCAGACACAGACCCACAACACGTGAAGCAAGTAGAATTGTGCTGAATTTGTACATGAGTGTGAAAGAATTTATATCTTTGTATTTTCAGATCTACAAATTGGTAAATCACTCTATTGGTTCTTCTTTACTTTTTCTCAGCAAGATTATATAATAATCTTTATAGAGCTCTTTCACATCTTTTATTAGATTTATTCCTAGATATTTATATTTTTGATGCTGTTCAATGTTCTGTTTTTAAATTTACTTTTTGGACTCTTCCTATATATAATATTAAACATTTTAAGCAGAAAACTTGCTAAATTGTGGTCAGTTTAAAAAGTTTATCTTATGCAATTTTTATTTTCTGTGTACACAATCATATAACCTGCAAAGAAAGATGGTTATTTCCTTTCCAGGTCTCATACCATGGATTTCTTTTTTTTTCATGGTATAGGACTTCTCATACATGTCAAAAAGAAATGTTTCAAAATCTAATTTTATTAATATTTAATTTATTAATTAACAATATTTTCAGTCTTTTTAAATTTTAGTCATTCTCATTAAAGTGCAGTGGAATCTAATTGTGATTTTTAACTTTCATTTCCTTGTGCATGTTTCAATTAGATTTTGGGATATTTTCTTTTGCAAAGTATTCTTTTTTGCCTTTTGCCCATTCACAAACTGTTTGCTTTATTACTGAGTGGTAAGGACTCTTCACATATTCTAGGCATGATTTGAGTGCATATGGATGGATTGCAAATGTTTTCTCCCAGTCTGTAGATTGTACTTTCATTTTCCTAAAGATGTCTTTGTAATAACAGATGTTTACAAGTTCTGATGAAGTCAAATTTCTCTTCCTACCTATGAGTGCTAAACAGTCATCTACTTCAAAGTTATGCAGATATTCTAAGTTGCTTTATGAAGTTTTCCAGTATTAGCTGTTACATTAAGCCCATAATCCACTTGGAGTTCGTTTTTCCATGTGAGGTAAAATAGACACCAAGCTTGACTTTTTGTCTGCTGGAAATTCAAATTTTTGACAGCTCCAGGTATTAATCTCCACGTAAATTCCACTCCTTTTTAATGTCTCTGAAATTCTTTATGCCACTCCTGTTCTCCTAAGAAGTCAGCCCCAAAGCATCCCCTGTGTATTTCTGGGGATTCCTCAGAGCAGTCTGAACATGCGCAGACCCTCCTGTGGACTGCAGTCCTGTGTCCATGGGCTTCTGTGGCTCAAGACCTTCCCTGAAGAAGCCTGATCCCGGCGTGCCGAGGCTGAGCTGGCGGGGCTTCCAGGCACGTGTGGCCCATCCTGCGGGCGAGAGCAGAGCTGCGGAACAAAGGCCCCCTGACTCCTCCAGATCCTAAAGCAACACCAGCGATGCCCAGGGTCACTGGTCTCTTGTGAGAGGTTCGCTTATGTTCTGCTCTTCAGCCTTCCCACCCCTGGGCTGCAAATCCAGCTCAGAGAAGGAAAAGAAAGCAGATGCAATGGCTACCCTCTGCCTTCTTTTCTCTTCCCAACCAAAAAGCAATCTCTTTCTAAGCAGCCCAGTTTTCCTTCCCTCTGACAGCTCTACTCTTTCTAGAGGACCATTTTATTCACATTTCTGAAAGCATAGGGTTTTTTCTTTCCTTTTTGTAGGTGTTCTCTAAATATTTAATCTCTAAATCAGGAGAGATTAGCAGAATTCATTATCTAACTCACCTAACACTGGCGTGGTTCTCCCAGAAGAAACAGAATGTTCCCTATGTGAGCCTCAGCAGGAGCGAGTTAAGCCTGCACTTGAGAGCTGCCCAGTCATTTTCACGCTCTGGTTCCATTTGAGAATATCCCCACCATATGCCAGGCACAATGCCTGGCACTGGGAGAAGACGATGCAGTCTGTCCTCCAATGGAGGTTGGCAGGGGGAGTAGAAACAGGCAGTAGGAATATTGCATGGTGACTACTGCATGGTATAAGACAGAGTTTACCACACAGCTTATGGCAAAAGGTACCCAACAGCCTGGCGGGGTGCGGGTGGGGTTGGGGGGCGGAAAGCTAATAGAGACACAGCTACACTGCAAGGCAAATAATACCCTTCACATCCCGGAGGGCTGGGAAGATACCCTGGGGAGAGAGAGTGAGATGAACAAGGGTGGGGAGGTAAAGGAGACCATAAGATCCTCTGGTATGTTTCTTACCACTAAACATAATGGCTGCTGGTTGACAGGGGAAAGTCACATTTAGAAGATCGCTTTCATGACTTTATTAGATATTTTTAAAGTCAGGGACTAGAGAATTTAATGAAAATGTCTTCACATTCTACGTTATAAGATAAAGAGAACTGCTTTCACCAATAATTTGACAGTGCCCAGTTCAGAACAAAGTAAAAGCATTATTCTCACCCTTCCTGGGTGTCCTGCAATTTAATTCTGACACTGGGGTGCTCAGACTTAGTTCACAGCAACATCCTCCACTCAACGGCTCCCACTTCAGACCCAGCCCTGCTTCAGGGGCCAGCTGTGCTTCCAACTGATGGGCTATAAATACGGGGTTCTACAAACCCCCATCTGATGAACCAGTAGACCAACTTACAGAAGAAAAGAGACACACTGGTAAGGCGTTAGCTTGTAACAATACACCCAAGACAATCAATTTAAAAAGAGGAAAGGTTGATTTTGACTCATGGTTTTACAGAGTTTAGTCCATGGTTGGTTGTCTCTATTGCCTTGGGGCCTGTAGTAAGGCCAGTACATCACAGTGGGACAGGATAGGAACAATAAGATAGGTAAAATGCAGACAAGAAACATCATCATTTAAAAATTGTACTTTTAATAAAGGTTCAGAACGCAAATCCAGTCAAATTCCTAATTCCTTAAAGTCACAATCATCCTTGGCCATTCCATGTGGGCTACAGCCCTGCAAACACAATGGCTGTCTCCTGTACATAGGCCAGCACATTTCCCTTACAGAAAGGGCTGTCACCTTTCATCTGTAAACCAAATCTCCTCTTCCCAAAGATTCATACGTTCCGCAGATTTCCACTCCCCACCCCCCATAAATGTACTGAGCTAAGGCAACCAGCACCCACTCCTCTATTTCTTTGAGTACCTATTTAAAATTCCATGTAAGAAATCCCTTTATAGCTCTTATTGACAGATCCTGAAAATTTTTTCATTTTCTGTGACCAAAGTCAGCAAGCATGTAACCTGTCCCATGGTGGAGCCAGTCAAGGCCCCCCCCACTGCTCTGGGGACTTCCTTGGACCCTGCCCAGTGACAAAGGCAGGAGCTCATAGCAGTGGAAGCTGATCACTTTATAGCATCTGGGAAGAGGTACCATCCCTGCGGAAAACTAAGACATTGCCCCTTTGCCTTCCCAAGTTCCCTGCCAACTCAAGGGGACATTGTAAGTATGCCTAGACCAGACTGTCAGCATGAGTATTATCTAAGTGACACTGGGAACAGAACACACTAGGGCCATCTGTAAAAAGAATGCGCCCTCCAACTTTCCTCGCAGTGCTGGTCATAGAACAGAACAAAGCCAGCTAGTGATGTCACTGCCGTGTAGTTTATGTTATGAAACCTTCCTCCTGGCAGTAATTTAGGGCAGAAGAGATCACAGTGGGTGCAGCTCCAACAGGCCACCGCTGGACATCGCAAGTATCTTCTAGCAATTTCCCTCTTCAGCCTGTCGCCACTCTATCTCCTGATGGCCTCATGTCTAGCCCTTCACCACTGGACCTTGTAGGCAATACTCTGTCCAGCCTGTTGCCACTGGACCATCTTCTGTTAGTGAGTCTTAGTCCATCCTCCTCGTTCCTATTAGTAAGTCTCACATGTCTTATGTGTCATCTTCAGGTCTTTTCTTCAGCCTTTCAGTGACTGTCCTAGCACAGATGAGCTGTGGACCCAACATGAACAGAAGACAGAGAAAGACACTTGCAAAAGCACATCCCCAGTAAACATCTCTCAACACATGGCCTTTGAGGAGACACTCGAGATCCAAACTACAAGCGTGAGGTGCAGGAGGGTCCCAGACAGGGAGCGCCCGCCCCTTCCTCTAGAATCCAGGCCTGTGGAAGACCTGTGCGCACACGCAGGAGGCTCCACTGAGCCTCAGAGCACTGGAGGCTCACCATCGCACAAGTGGAATTGTAACGCTGGCCATCGGATTGAGTTCAACACCAGGACCCTGCTCCTCCCCGGAGACTGGGCTGGCCCCAGCCGACCCGAGGTGACAAGGCAGGGTTGGCTCACTAGCACAGTAGAGGATCATCTGCCACTCAGAAAATCCCAAGGAGGTCCAGGAACTGGCAGGAACTGGAGAAAAGATCAGACATATCCTGCATGATACACATGAAAGCAGGAAAAACCAGGTATAAATTAGCCACGTACTTTGAGGTTGTTTTGCAGAGAATACCTCAGTGACTCACCAGAGACCAACTAAAAATCTGCTGTCCCTGGTCAAGCACACACAGAGAGAGGCCTATTCTCCCAGCTAATGACCTGACACTACAGACTCAAAATCCTCCCCGTCCGCCCCTGGCAGGACAGGATGACTCCCCACCACGAGCAGCCATGAGAGGTATAATCAGCTATGCCTTCCCCACACCCTCAAACTTTCCCTCGCCACCCAGTCAACAAGTGGCTTGACCCACTCCCTTCCCGTGCACTGTGTCACCACCAACCACTGCAGAGATGGATTTCAGCCTCCTCCTGGCTCCTGGCAGCCTTCAGTAAAAGCTTTCTTTTCTGCAAAACTTGGAGGATTGTTATTACCTTCTATGAGTGTGGGACAGAAAACCTTTGGTAATATGGTGACCAACTGAAAATCACTTAAAACTAATAAGTATTCATAAAAAGGCAAAATACAAAATAAAAATCAGTGCATTTATTTTTATTACAATAAAGACCAGCAATAGATTTGAAGTTCCTGCTTATAATATCAAGAAAATGTATTAAATGTATGAGGATAGACTCAGTAAGAAATATAACATATGGCAGAACTTACAGAATGTAGGGAAAGTCAGGGAAAGGAAAGGCGCTTAGATTCGGGCAGAGAATCATAAAGAACAGGGCTTTTCTGGGATGGTGAATAAACACGGCAGGCAGGGATGTTGGTCATGTGGGATTAACTGGGCCTAGGCTCATTTTTGCTTCAAAAGTGTCCAGGGTACAAGGGTGCAAGAAACGCCTAGAGGTGCAGTCCTACAAGAGGCTTATACGCTCCCTGTGCCCCGGCACTGCGGCCAGGCTGAGACCCTGTGGTGTGGGTACACTCGAGTCCTCATGACTCCATCACCGCCAAGTTGACTCTGGGGGAGGAGGATAAGGAGGATGGTTACACAGCCCAAAGTAAACAGGCAATAAGTTAAAAGCAAGCAGTGAGGGCCAGGCATGGTGGTGCATGCCTGTAATCCCAGCACTTGGGAGGCTGAGGCAGGAGAATCACCGTGAGTTCAAGGCCAGCCTGAACAGCATAGTGAAAGTCTATTTCAAAAAGACAAAAGAAAAAAAAAAGAAAGAAAGGAAGAAAGAAAGAAAGAAAGAAAGAAAGAAAGACAAGAAAAGAAGAAAGAAAAAAGATAAGCAGTGAGGTGGATAAAATTTTAAGCCTAAGTTTCTTACTTTACATCCTCTGACTTTAGAACAGTTTGCATTTATTTGTATTTATGCTAACTTGAGAAGGAAGTTTAAATTCAGTTAGGCAAATCAAAATAGGAGAAGAAGCGATAGCTCCTTATTGTTACATTTTATTTATTTTTCTACCATCACCATCTAGTGGAGAAAACCTTAACTTCAGGGGGAAAAAATAAAGGAAGGCTTGCTACATGGCAGACAATAAGCAAAATGCTTCCACATTTTAAGTTCATCTTATTCTCACAACGCACTGTGAACACTGTCATGTCTCTTTGAAACCCGGAAATGAAGTCTGAAGAGTGTGGCTTGACCAAGTTCACACTATAGCCAACTCAAACCCTGATCCTCGAAGTCTAGCATTATTTTCACTTCACTGTATATCTACGTAGCTCAATTCCACTTATGCCTGTGACTTCAGGAGTGAAGTACACACACACACACACACACACACACAACTTTGTCTCTTGTGTTCTGAATTATATCTAGATGTCCCCCAAGACCTTCACGTGGCCACAGATTGGTCTTTTGGGAGGCGACTGGACTATGGAGGCATATAGTTCACTTGCTGGTAAGGAGATGGCATCTCAGAAGCGGCAGGAAATTTCGGGGCATCGCTTGGAAAAGTATTATTGTGTCCCCTTCCTGGTTCCTTCCCTCACTTTGCTTTCTGGCTGCCAGGATCGGAGCACTTTTCCTCCTCCCTGGGCTGTTCTGCCTTGGAGCATCCAACTAGGGACTAAAAAGGGGCACCAAAATAAACTTCTCCTTTAAGATGAGATTGTCAAGTACTATGACCCAGTGCCGAGAACATGATTAAGACAGTCTGTATTTTTTCCTTATTTATATACACTTATGGGGCAAATCACACACATACAAAGAACAGGGTAGAGCTGGGGGTACAGAACATGAAGGTTCAATCCCTAATGCAAGAAAGGAAAGAGGAAGAAAGGAAGAAAGATTTATTATTTCTAATTCTTAAACTAACCTTCCCTCTTGTAACTCCAGGGACGTTGAGCTGTGCTAAGCCATGTGATTGTTCTGGAGGAAGTCTTGCTAAAGCATAGTGCAAAAGGAAATGAAAGTAGGACCTTAGTTCCTGCGGAATGCTTCTGGGACAGCACGAGATGCTTTGTAAGATTATGTCCAAAAGAATGGTAAACGTGAAGGCCCGACACAGCTAAAGATGGGCCCTGAGATAGTTAAACAGTCAAGTTCTCACTTACCTGCACTTTACGCCTCCGACTTCCTACTTTTGTTTTTTGTAAAGAGAAGACGAACAGCCGGGGGAAACTACAATTGAGGCTTCAGTCCTACAGACTGTGGCCCCCTGATCCCATAACTTTGTCTCTGTACTGTTTTCTTTTCATTGGCTGCACCTCATTATTGACACCTGTCACCTCATAGAAACCAACATTCTGGTGCCTGAACAGGGACCTGAAAAATGAAGGTAATCTTTGAGACATCAGGAAGGGATTCAGTGCAAGTGGACCAGAGAAGAGTCACAGGGTAAGTGAGTCTGATCTTCAGGGTTTTTGCACTGGGGGTTACCATGGGAAATTCCCTGTCTCAACCACTAGAATACGCTCAGATTCTAAAAATCCTGTGAAGAGCTCAGGGGTTAAAGTAAAACCTGTCTTTCCCCAAATTGTTTACCTCAATAAGAAAACATTGCTATTGGTTTGAATCCAAGGCATATAGTATCTCTTCCTTACTTTTCTCTTGTTGCCAGGACAAAATACCTAACACTTAAAATGAAAGAAGGAAAGGTTTATAAAGCTCACAGTGTGTGGAGGTTTCAGTCCATTATCAGCTGGTTCCAAGGCAGGGTGGCATGGCACAGGGGCAACAGTTCAATGCAGCAGCCAGCAAAAGCAGCCAGAGCAAAAGGGGGGCAAGAGCAAGCCTCTTCTCCTCCCTTATATTGTACACAGGCCACCCTCTCCCAGCCAGGGCAGATGTAGCACTCACAAAATATCTGTACCACAGTCTTGCACAGGATAAGGATATTTACAAAGTAAGGCTCCTGGCTCCCTGCTGAGTCTCTTAGTTAACCTTCTAAATTTCTCAGGTTGACACAATGTATCAACCATCACAAAATGTTTTACATTTAAAGCAATGGAGATTGGTTATGAAAGCTTTGAACATGTTGATCTGTAGGGAGTCTGAAGCTGAAGACTGATCCCATGTGAGGGCCAGGAGAACATGAGTGCCTCTGCAAACAAGCTGCCCCAGCCCACAGAACACCAGGCCCAAGGCAATCCAAGCAATGGGTTGCTAGGCAAAGGGGTGTCACTGTGACTTCACCTTGCTAAATGTATAAATAAACGCTCTACATTGGTTGAGCAGGTCCTTTCTGCCCATCAGGAGAGAGGGTTCCACCCCAGCCCAGCTTTTTCTCTTATTTTCCCATGCTCTTGCAGTCTACCCACCCCACTACTGCACATCTACAGCTGTAGCCAGATGCTCCACTGATCAACAAGGGACGGCTATTCCTTTACACGTTTGTTCTTGTGTAATTGAATGACTTTGTTTTTAGAACCTGAATCAGAACAGATTTTGCTGGACATGAGAAAAGAGAAGGGCAAAGACAGTTCTGATGCTGAGTCAAAAGATAGTTTACCTGAGATATTTTACTGCTTCAGAATCGGGGCAGATTACATAGGGTGGAGGGAGGTATGGTTCTTTGGGAAACCTTTCTGCTACACTGAAACCAACTTTACTGTGGCCTATTGATAAATGAGTAAAATCCAATTTCCCTACACCTTTTGTGTCCCGTGCCTATCTTGTGGCACCATCAGCCCAGATATTATGACCCTTTCTAGATCCACCTCAAATGACAGTTAAAGTACTACTGCCAACAACTGCAGTAGTGAAGGCTTTCATTTAAGCAAAACCAGAGGGTGATTCAGATGCTTATCAAGCATTTGCAGTGTATCCAGTCACTACTACCCGAATGCCGGATCAACAGAATCCCCAAGGTTACATTAGATATGACCATAATCTGCTACCTTTTAAAGCTATTAAGGAACTAAAACAGGCTTGTGTATCTTATGGCATGAACTCTCCTTCTTACACTCCTGGGTTGATTTCAAGACTGGCTCAATCTGAAAATTTGATCCCCTGGGACTGGGAAACAATTGGGTGAATGGTTCTCAATTTTTCACTGAATTTCTTTAATTTAAAACTTGGAGTGATGAGGTGGAATTGACTCCTCGACGCAATGAGCATGCTAACCTTCCAGTTCATATTTCTGCTGGTCAGCTCCCCGGTTCTGGGGACTGGTTTGCAATAAACTGACAGCTACAATATGATGGTGTTGCTACTGGTCAGCCAAGGATGTGTTGTTGAAAGGCATGGGAGAAGACTGCTCTCCCTGGTCAAATAGTTCCATCAGTGTTCAAAGTAGTTCAAAGTGCTAGTGAACCTTACGTAGAATTTATAGCTAGATTAAAAGAAGTACTCCAAAAAACAGTGCCTCAACCGGCTTTTAGGATCCCGCTATTGCAAATGTTATCCTTTGACAATGCTAATGCAAAAAGGTCTTCAAGGCCATTAAAATCTCAGGGCACCTCCTTAGATGAGCATATAAAAGCCTGTCAGGATATAGGATCAGAAATGTGTAAGGCCAGATGACTTGGAGCTGCATTAAAAGGGGTCTGCCCATGTGCTCCTAAGACTATTCTTGGGTAGAACAATGAATATGTAAAGCTCAACTAATCCACATAGATTTATCTAAACTAGTTACACTCTTTACCTCAACTCACTCTCTTACAGCTGTATTGTGGCAAGAAGAAACTGTTTTAGAATGGATTTTTTTTCCACACAAGGAACAGAAGTGGTCACTACACACGTAAATAGGTTTAATTGTGTATGAGGGATGATCTCATAGCAGTTATCAGAAGACCCTACTTCTATTGTTTTTTCTTTGACAAAACAGCAGGTAGATCATACATTACAAAGGAGTGAACAGTGGCAAATTGGGCTTGCTAGTTATAAGGGAAATATAGACAAGCATTTTCATAGCTCTAAGTTTCTTAAACAGCATAATTGGATTTCCCTAAAACTGTATGTGCTGAATCTATACCTACAGCAGACACATATTACATTGATGGTAGTAGCAATGGAAAAGCTGGATATGTGGGAAGCGTTTCAAAGGTGTGGCAAACTCCCTTTGTTTCTTCACAGTTACATGACAATAAATTCTGTTGAAAACACACACTGGGTAACAACAAAGACACAGACTTACATCTATATGAAAGCACACAGTGTACTCATGAAGTACATTTCAAAAGACTAGAAGGTGCTAAATATTAATGGTTACCCATTAGTAGATTTTCCATACGCATATAGTTTCAAAAAACAAAATGTTAGACCTTATACATATTAAAATAAAAGACTTTACACATTCTTTATGTAAAAGAGCTTTATGTATTGATTGTTCTACCCAAGAACTTTATTATTTTAATTCAAGAATTCAAGAAACTTAATTATTTTAAAATCGTTCTGCATGGCTAAAAAATGAACATATTTTAACATGTTTAAAAATTTTTGTAAATGTTTAAAATCAGTGTAGTATACTATATCTTCAAATTTAGCTAAGATTTTTCTTCAAAATCTGTTTGGAGGACAGCCCTAGAACCAGTATTTGCTTCTGTGATATTTCTGTAGCAGTCGCTTTAGGGACAAATACATGTTTATGAGCCTCTATTTTTTAACAACTTCAAATTATACTTTGATTAGAGAAATAGTCTGTCCTTAATTCTGATTACTTTAGTTTTCCATCATCCAAACATTGGATTTCACATCTTACACTCACATTGGTCTCTTCCTTTTGTCAATGGCCCAGCCTGATCTGTACCTTTTCAGCTTTTACTCTCCTCAAACTTAAAATCCATTCACCATTTTCTCTTACTTTCTGATTAGCTTGTAAATTTGCTTATAAATTTGTTTACCTCAGTTTTAATTTCTATTCTCATTGAAGCAAGAACCCATATAGCCAGTGATACTCTCACCCAGCTGCCCAGGCCCTCATCTGTTAAAGCTCTCTGTAAAGTCAGCCAGAAGCAGCCTTGCCCTAAGTGGCTCTGGCAAGTGGCAGCCACCCCAGGGGGAGAACCAGCCAGTGTCTCTCCATGCCATGCTGCAACTTAGGGCACTGGGAAACCAAGAAACCGGCTTAACTCTTTGGTAAGCAGCCTTGAGGCTACCAGTGTGCAGGCTGAGAATCTAACATTCTCCCTCCCCCTTTAGCAAATGGGAGCCAGAGGTCTGAGCATCTCTTGGGAGGTTGACATATGCAATACAGCAAATATGGGGGATCTCCTTCTACCATCTCTTTGAAGGCAAATATTGTTATCACTGTTTTGCTTTGTTCTGATTAATTGTATTGCTCTATTCAATATTGTGTTTTGGTAAGTTCTATAATGTTCTGTATTTGGTTTGATTTTGCTCTACCTGATTGAAAGAACAACTACTGTGAAGATAACGAGATATACCATGGTACCTATTACTATTATCCCAGCAACCTGTTGTGACGTCCTGTGCCAATTTCACTGCACTGTCTCAGTTGGCTTTGTTCTGTTGTATTTCACTACCTTCAAAATAATAAAAAATTTTAAAAAATTAAAGTCACCCATCCTGCTTTTTTGGCCTAAAACTCCTATGCCTCCGAACAGAATCTGCATGTTCCTGCTGTTAGCTGACAATTTATCCCATAGACTAAAATGATCACACCTCCAGAGAGAAAAGAGTACATTTAAAACTTCCTTTCAAGAACTTCCAAGGAGATGCTCTTGTGTGGTAGACACACACACACACAAACCAACTTCATTCTCCATAAATTCGTTTATTTCTTGATTAGCAAAAATGCATCTTTAGCATAAAAATTTTCCCCCCAGTTAGTTGGGAGGCTAAAACAGGATTCCAAATTTGAGGCCAGCCTGGTCAACGTACCAAGAATGCCCGCTACCAAGCATTTCTTGCAAGGGGAGAGTTAAAGGTGGAAAAAGAAGTGTTGCAATGCCACACTTACATGGTATTATTTTCCACGCGTTTTTTGGGTGGGCATTTTGCAAGGTCGCCCGTTATCGTTTTGCTATGGGGAGGGAATGCTTAAGCTGGTTTCTGACCGCAGCTCTTACTTAACGGAGGTCAGACAACCTAAGCAACCTGTCTGCTAGGTCAAAAAGGATCATCTGCCACTCTCCGTCCCCCAGGTTCTCTTTCATTCGTCCTCAGTGGCCTACTCGCCCGCTGCTACTCCAGCGCCGGTTCAACTCCCTGGGTGTGGGGAGCCTGGAAAGCCGCCCTCCCCGCCACAAATTGCTCTAGATCCCTCCCCAGCCTCCCGTTTCTCAAAAGGCCGAAAGGTCGTAGTTCTCCTGCCCAGCTCAAAGGTCCCCTGACAAAATCCAGCTCAAGGAACCGGAAGTGAATGACACGGGGCCCGAATGAATCATTAAAGACTACATTTCCCGCCATACCGCGCGAGAAATGGCCGGTGGCGATGGCGCCCACTGATCGCGGACTACACTTCCCGACGCGCCGCGCAATACGTGGCTTGCGTCTGAACGGGTGTCCGCAGACTACGCTTCCCGAAGCGCCGCGCGAAGCATAGCCCGCGACGAGGCAACCGGTCGCGGACTATACTTCCCGACGCGCCCCGCGAGGCGTCGCCAGCGGCCGGCCGAGGGCGTGCCGATGCGGGAGCTCCGGACGTGAGGCATGAGCGGCGCCCTCCCCCGGCCCGCGCGCGTCCTGCCGCCTCCCGGAGCGAGGGTCTCACGGCGCGGGGCCTAGCCGCGGGCATCTAAGGCCTCGGCTTTTGCAGGGGCAGGTGCGGCCGCGCCGGGCGCCGGGGAGAGCGGCGGCTGCCATGGAGGTGAGCGGGCCGGAAGACGACCCCTTCCTGTCGCAGCTGCACCAGGTGCAGTGCCCCGTGTGCCAGCAGATGATGCCCGCCGCGCACATCAACTCGCACCTGGACCGCTGCCTGCTGCTGCACCCCGCGGGGCACGCGGAGCCCGCGGCCGGCCCGCACCGCGCTGGGGAGCGCGCCAAAGGGCCCTCGCCGCCCGGCGCCAAGCGGCGGCGGCTGTCGGAGAGCTCGGCGCTGAAGCAGCCGGCCACCCCGACGGCGGCCGAGAGCAGCGAGGGCGAGGGCGAGGAGGGTGACGACGGCGGCGAGACCGAGAGCCGCGAGAGCTACGACGCGCCGCCCACGCCCAGCGGCGCGCGCCTCATCCCCGACTTCCCGGTGGCGCGCGCCGGCAGCCCCGCCAGGAAGGGTTCGGGGAAGCGGCCAGCGGCGGCCGCCGCGGCAGGCAGCGCGTCTCCGCGCAGCTGGGACGAGGCGGAGGCGCCAGAGGAGCTGGAGGAGGCGGGCGGCGACGGCGATGGCGACGCGGACGCGGACGGCGAGGACGACCCGGGGCACTGGGACGCGGACGCCGCCGACACCGCCTTCGGGACAGGCAGCGGGAGCCGCGCGCACCCCCGGGCTTTGGCGGCCGAGGAAATCCGACAGATGCTGGAGGGCAAGCCGCTGGCCGACAAGATGCGGCCCGACACCCTGCAGGACTACATCGGGCAGAGCAGGGCCGTGGGGCAGGAGACGCTACTGCGCCCGCTGCTGGAGACCAACGAGATCCCCTCCCTTATCCTGTGGGGGCCGCCGGGCTGCGGCAAGGTGAGTGCGGCCCGCCCGCCGCCACCGAAGCTTGCCTCGCTTCCCCTCTCCCTTCCGCCCTCTAGGGCTCCGGGCCAGCACCGCCAGGGGCGTCTGCGATGGGCGTGGGGAGGTCACAGGCACCCGCGCGGGGTTCCTAGACACACCTGCAGGGCTTGCTCAAAAGGCAATGGCTCTGAATGCCTGTGGACTCCTAGATTTTGCGCTACCTTTGTGCCCCGCCCCACGTCGGTTCGGATTTTTAGTGACCTAATTCCGAGGGAAACAGCATGCCACATACACTGTCACGGAACCTGGTGTATCCCATTTGTACATATACGGGTTCATGTACGATAAAAGTGATTAAGTTATTTCTGTTGTGCGTCGTTTCCCGCCCACTAATTGTTTCAACACTAGATTTTCAGAATAAGAAAACTCTTTCCTCTGCACGTCGTTTTCCTCAAGCTTTTCCGTAACTTTTCTCGTATTGCTTTGTGTTTTAGAGTAGCAGCAGCAGTGCTGAAACCTTCGTCAGGGACTAGCACAAGGGCACAGGGGGCACTTTGGATACTGTGGGTCTAGAGAGCATATCATTGGAAGAACACCTGAGAAAAGATGAGGAGGTGAGCCAGAGAGGCTGCTCAGAATTACTTAGCAGTGGGTGTTCCTCGGTTTGCAGGAAGAGGGAGGAGAAAGAACACAGTGAGAGACAGAGTCTGGGATCAGAGGGTAAAGAGCATGCTTAGCCTTGAGGTTCAACTCTCCAACACCCAGGCATGTTGATAATTAACTTCTTCCAGCTTTGTCTCTCACAACTTAACCACAGTTCTTCAGTTCCTGAAATGCATCTTGCGCAATGCACTTTCCGTTTGTAATGCTTTTATCTCGCCAGGCATACATAAGATGTGTCCCAAATACTGCCCAAAGGTGCATTGGGGATCAGACCCAGGCCGCTCACCCTACCGCCCCCAACTCCCAGACAACCGTTTATGACCCTAGTAGAATTGATGTCTGCCCTTATGTGTTTAACTGCTACCTGCCATTTAGGGGGATGCACAGTGGCATTCTTAGTAATTATTAAGCTTTTATATAAAATCATGAGAATGAACATCGGCTGCTCATGTCCCAGACTGCAAGACAAGATGTGCAGGGAGACAAGTGGATGAGTCCTAGAAGATATAGTGCAAGAGGGTCATTGGCCAGGCTGCCCAGGGAGGTGGCGGGTGTTCAGCTGCAAGCTTTGTGACATGGAAGCCTGATCCCAAATGACAGGCAGGCTAGCATTTGATAAAGCAGCAGCAACAGTGTCTAGTGGTGCGATACAGCTTTTAAAATAAAGTGCCGCCTTTTCGTTCAGGAGCTGATTTGCCTCTCAGTGCACAGTCTTCCCGCTTTTTTTACTCCTGTTTTCACTACTATGATGCTGACAGTAACCTTAATAAGATGCCAGGGACTGAGGACCTTGCCAGGGACCTCCCTTTGTTTTCTGCTAAGTGCTAACAGCATTGAGGTGAAGTTGTGTCTCCTACCAGAGGGGACATTTTGAAGTGACTGGCAGTCATCTCTAAAACTAGGTGGTTGTCATTCACTCCTATTCTTAGCTGTTCAACTGAGCCGCCTGTTCTGGCTGTGGTTCCAGCCTAGTCCTTCAACCACAGTGCTTTCTTGGCTGGTGGGGGGAGAATTTTCTTTTCTTCTCTCTTGGGAGGCCACAGCTGTCACCTAGACTGCTAAATCAAGACAGCCATTCTTCATGGGGATTCCAGAGATCTTTAAAGTCCCCAAGAAAGGAAGTAAGAGCAGAAAAGTTCAGAATTAGCCTCAGAGTTAGCTTGCTTCCCTCACATACCTGTGTATCCTCTGTTTCTCTTTTAACATTTGAAAATACACTGTAGCGATTCAGATCATACCCATACCTCAAAGCATCCTTCAGAATCCACAGGTTGCTTGGAAAATAGCGCTGAGGCTGTGGGTAGCGCCTGCCCACTGGAAGCTTCCTGGCCAGCTTTTCAAAGTGTGTGTGTGTGTTCTCTTTTCTAGACTACCCTGGCTCACATTATAGCCAACAACAGCAAGAAACACAGCATAAGGTTTGTGACACTGTCTGCAACAAATGCCAAGACAAATGATGTGCGAGATGTCATAAAACAAGCTCAGAATGAAAAGAGCTTTTTCAAAAGGAAAACTATCCTTTTTATTGATGAGATTCATCGGTTCAATAAATCTCAGCAGGTATACATTAACTTTTTTTATCTTTTGGTCATTGCGTATCAAAATATAAACTATCTGAGATTACTTCGAAAAGGGTAAAGCTCTACAAGTGCTAGGGACTGTTGTGATTATTAGCTCTGACTACAAAGAGGCATGAGCTTTTTTAGTCTGTCTCCTTCCAGACCCTCTCCCCTACAGTTTCTCTCCCCACTTTTTATGTGACAAGAAAATGCTCTCTGTAATAAAGGGATGCTTGGTGTATCCCTGATGTTTCCCTGTAAAAGAGCAGCTTTGGATTAAGCTTCCAGGTTTTAGGAAACTTTCATCTCAAGTACTCAGTCTTTGTGAGTAAAGTTGATTCTAAGATCATTACTTGAGTTTTTTAAATGTCCCATACTTTCAAAATTAGGATCTGCACCTTCAGGGTCATCAGAGTGAGTGATATAATAAGATAGTCTTTCCTGGTTACTTTAGTGACTTTCAGAAATAAACAGACCTGTTAGCATTCTGCCTAAGGTTAACCTGGTAGATTTCACCTGGTACCGCTGACTCACCTTAGTGTTTCTCCCTAAGGTAACACCTGGTGGTTTTATATTCACCAGGTCTGTAGGATGGGTAACATGATTATTTGCAATGGAAATACTGGAAATACTGATGTTTTTGTACTTTCTTCTGCTTCTGTAAATAAAAAAGCTCATGTGATATGTATAAGCTATGTACCAGTTCAGTTTTGGCTAGAAGGTACAAAGGAGTCGTTTGTATTAAAACTTAGAATTCTCCTGGGAGCTATTACTTAGCAGCAAGAGGTCAGGCTGAAATGCCAGCACTCTGGCAGCTAAGTTTTTGACTTAAGAACCAAGGAGCTCTTCCAAATATTGTGCTCATATGGTGACTGTAAAGGTAAAGATAAGGGAAAAAGGAGTGGATAGTCAACTTACCTGGGGGGCTGCAGGTGGCTGTTGACTGGAATCGCTTTCTTCTGTTTTCCTCCCATGATTAGGACACTTTCCTTCCTCACGTGGAGTGTGGGACGCTCACCCTGATTGGGGCAACCACTGAAAACCCTTCCTTCCAGGTCAACGCAGCGCTTCTGAGCCGCTGTCGTGTGATTGTTTTAGAGAAGCTTCCGGTGGAGGCGATGGTGACTATTCTAATGCGCGCAATCAACTCCCTGGGAATCCATGTCCTGGACTCTAGCCGGCCGGGCGACCCTCTGAGCCACAGCAGCAACAGCAGCTCTGAGTAAGTTGACCCTAGGCAGAGCCCTGGTGGGCAGCGCACCACCCAGAGGAGCTCCTGGCCCCCCGAAGGGGCGGGGCCTCAGCGAGCAGGGCGGAGACCTGGCAAAACCAGTGATGGTCCGCAGTGGAAATACTGGAGTAGAGGGATGTGCCGGTGACCTCTGCAAACATTTTCTATCTGTTAAGATGGGTTTTCTTGTTTCTAACGGTGCAACCATGATTCTTCAGGCTTTAATGTTGCTCTGTGGTGTTAGTGTTTGGGTGTTTGATTTTGTATTCAAGGGGCTTCGCCTAGCTGCCTGTGGTAGAAGTTTAGAAGACTGTGGGAAACCTCAGTTTTAAGGGTTTATGTGTCCCACACTGGACAGAACAAATAGGTGTATACTTCCTAGATTCAACAGGTGTTTGGAGATTCCCAGCAGTTTATTCTTTTAAAAAACATGAAGAGAAACTTAACGTAACTGTAACCATACTGTTATTTTAAACCTTGTTTTTTTTTTTTTTAATTGGTGCTGGGAATTGAACTCACGACCACGAGCTTGCAAGGCAGGCCCTTATCCCACTGAGCTAAATCCCCAGCCCTTTAAACCTTGTTTCACACCCAAGAAGTCAAACTGCTGAAAGTAAGGAATTCGTATTGAAATGGCGTGTGAGGTTGTGTCTTCCTTTTGACAGCCAGCGTCAACACGCATGTTCAGGGCTGCACAGGTGTGTGTTTCATGGAGAATCGGCTTAATTTCTTGGGTCAGAGGTTTTCCTTTTTTATATTAGAACACATTCCTCCCAGGGCATTTGTTCATGTGTCGGCTGAAGCACACAGCAGAACATAATCTGGTCGGACCGGGCTGCTGCCCTCCTCCTGGCGCTGTGGGCTACCCAGCTGCTCGCACCTGCCCCAAGGCCAAGTTCTGGAGCCGCTCTTCTGTGGGGATTAAAATGGAAGGCACAGTTGCAGGCTCTGGGCTCAGGTTTCAGCAGTCTGTGTGTCTGGCCTCTCCCATTTGTTCCCACCCCACATGTGGGAAGAATGCTGCCAGGTCTCGGGAAAGCCTGCAAACATTTGGCAGTGGACCCTGGGTGGATGGAGACTGCTTCGTCTTAGCACACAGTTGTGATGAGACGGCCTTTAGAACTGGGGCTGGAAAGGAAGTCTGGAAGCTTCTGGTATCCAGCAGTTGTGCCTGTGCTCAGGAGACTCCAGCAGGGTCTCAGGCTCCTGCCGGGGCACTGCACCTATATAGTCACTCCTCGGTATCTGCATGGTATTAGCCCCAGGACCCCTTGGACGATACCAAAGCACTCAAATTCCTGATATTAAAGGATGCAGTGCTTATCTGTAACTTGTGTGCATCCTTGTGTATCTTTGAAGTCTTGTTTAGATTACTCACTTTTTAATTGTTTTGCAGTGTTGTGGGTTGATCCCAAAGCCTTGCTCATGTTAGGCAAGTATTGTACTGCTGAGCTATGTCCACACCCTTCTAGATTGTTTATAGTATCTAATGCAATATAAATAAGGTGTCAGTAGTGGTCACTCTCTGTAGTTTAAGGAATAATGACAAGTGAAAAGGGTCTGCGGTACAGATGCATTGTTTTCAATCCAAAGTTGAATTTGAGGATTTGGAACCCATAAATAGGCATGAGGGCTACTCATGCCTTTTCTGTAATAAGGTTTTCATCATAGACTCGTATCAGCACATGGTAAAAGCAAGTTGGAAAAAGAAGGAAAAATTTTTCTGTTTTCTGTGTACTAGTTCTTAGCACTCTACCTACAACTTTATGTCCTGCCTTTCATTTATCCAGGGTAATTTTTGTTTTTTCTCATGTCATCATTTCATGGGATTGAGCTACTCGGCTATCTTAGGATTTCTCCCCCTCCCCCACTCACTGCTATGAAAAGAGAAAGTGGACAGTGGAGCTTGTCCCCGTGAAGGCACTTCTGCATTTAAAGGATTTCCGGGTGATTAGTGAGCACATGCAAGGCTGAGAGGACCCCGTGAAAGAATGAAGATTTCATCTCCTTTAGTTACTGACGTGGACAGATACAAAGCAGAGTTGGTGATTCTGAATCAGTCAGAGCCCCTGTATCTGTCTGTATGGTTTCCTACAGTCCCTCGTTTAGAATTGGTCCTAGAGTTTTATTCTCCTTTGCTTTTGTATGTCCCCACCTTCCTGGGAGAGCTCTGAAAGCAGGAACTTACCCTTCTTGTTTATATCCCGGTATCATCTCTAGCATATGTTTAATACAAGAAAAGCAGCTTAACTTTTTTCTGTTTTATTTTATTTATTTATTTAGTGTAGTCCAACATAAAGGATAATTACCCAGGTATCGAGAGCCTTTTTCTGTAATACCATTGCTCTTTTCATGACAGCAAGCAGAGTAAAAGGAAATACTAAAAAACTTAAATCCGTGAACTGGTCAACTTGTGAGCAGTTGATAGGAAGATAAGTTGGGTGATGGCACAGGCCGCAGAAAAATCATTTACATTGTGAACGAGTTCCTGAGAGAAATACCTGCCAGCCCGCATGCCTTGGGTACCTAGGAGTGGATGGTGTTGTCTTTCAGCTGTGATAGGTGAACTTCTGCTTACAGATCCCCGTTGGCTGGCATCATCTGTGCGTGGTTATATCAGTCCAGCCAGAAGCAGAGACCATTATCCCCAGCACTTACTTTCTTTCTCGGGGGCTGTGATAATGTGTTTGTATCCTCCTGTCATGTTTTGGTGCCCTGGATGCAGCTGGAACGTGCACAGAGAAATCTGAGGTTGTGGAAGGCTGTGCGTGAGAGGAGGTGAGCTGGGTGCTCATCTCAAACTATTCTGCAGCCACGTAGGTCATTCCTGTTTGTGCTCGAGGAGTTGTGAGTTCTCACAGTGTACACGTGTGCATGAATAGTTCCCATTAAAACTGGAGAAAAGTGTTTGGTTTGGTGCTGGGGATTGGACAAGGACTGGTATATGCTAGGCACACACTCGATTTCTCAGTACCACTTCCAACCTGAGTCTTCCGTCTTAAAAATGTGCCTCCTGTATTTATTCAGTAGACACGGAAGGTCCCACATATGCTAGGTGTTGACTGGATGTTGAAAATCCTGTGGCCGCAGAGAAGGCACAGTGGATACAGCCCGAGAAGCAGATCACCTTGCAGTGCTGCACTGTGTTGAACTCGTGTGGTGGGTGGGGTAGAGAGAAGAGGCATCTGGAAAAGCAGACCTTCCCCACGTAGGTGAGGGTGCCCGCTGGAGTCCTGAAGGGTGGCAGGAAGCTTCCCTGTGCCATGGTTCTTTGCTTTGCATGGCCAGTGAACAGTTGCTGGGTGTTTTGCTCTCTGAAAGCGTTTTGGTCACATAATACAAACAGTAAAGTATTCTATCTGTGCTGGGTTGATTTGGGAAGTGAGGAAAAAAATCCCTGGGCTGTGGTACGATGAGCTGGTGCTGCTGAAAATGGGAAAGAAAAGCAACGTTTCATCACCCTGCCCTATACACTGCTCTGAGGGTCGTAGGTCCTCAGATCACAGACACACACGGATTCAGAAGCACCCCTAACAAAGCCGTGGGTTGTGGACCAGACAGCATCTCTGGAGAAGGTGGAGGTGTGAGCAGCGTAACTCCTTCTAGCTGTCCAGCCAGGCGGGCTTCCAAGGCCTGGACTGAAGCGCTCAGTGGTCATAGGACCCTTTGAAGGGTGCTGTGGCTTTACTGTGATTTGGGGCTTTTCTCTAATCACCTGGAAAATGGAAGCCTAGACAGGGTGGCCCCCCCAAACAAAATACTTAATGATATTTTTTCTCTTTTTTTTGAAACATAAATAACATTTCCTACCGCTACAACAAAGGTAGTAGAACATGGGGTTTAAAGGTACTAACCAGAGTGAATTGTGAGTATAGAGTGGATTTTAGTACTTTACTCAAACCTTTTTTTTTTTTTTACTATAAAGTAACAAGGTACGTAAGTATAGTATAGCAGTGCTTGTAATCCCAGCACCCAGGAGGCTGAGACAGGAGGGTTGCAAGTTCAAGGCCAGCCTGGAACTATAGTGAGACCCAGGGTCAAAGTAACAGTGTAAGTACATTAAGATAGCTATGTTAATATAAAGAGAAAACATACATGAGCTAATCTGAGTATAAAGAAAAAGTAGATATGTTAAAATGATGCCATGACAAGATCAGAAACCAGAAACTCCTCTTATGGACACTATGTTGGTTCCCCGTGACTGATGTAACAAGTTACAGTTAACCCGATGGCTAAGAAGAGTAACTGTTTTCACAGTACTGCAGTCGGGACCAAAATCAAAGGGTCCCCAGCCTTAGGCCTGCAGAGCCTCCAGAAGAAAGCGCTTCCTCCCCCCAGCGTCGTGTGGCTCCCGGCACTCTTTAGCTCGCGACTGCATCGACTGCATCGACTGCATCGACTGCATCGACTGCATCGACTGCATCGCTTGTCTTCCCATGACCTGTGTGTCTTCTCTGTCTTTTAAAAGGATGTTTGTTATTCGATCCTAAACCCAGGGTGGTCCAACTGTGAGATTCTAGTTTCATCTCCAAAGACCCTGTGGCCAAAAAGGTCATAGCCACAAGTTTTAAGGGTTAGAACTGCGATCTTTTAGGGTCACTGTTCCACCCACTACAGATCCCTCCCAGGAAAGTCATGGTTCTGAGAGAGTTAACAAAGGAGGATGCTATCTCTGAAATACAAGACCTTTCTTTGTGGAGAAAATAAGTTTTGTTTTGTTTTTACTTTCACTCTGGTTACCATGGAAACAACAGGGCTTGAGGCTCTCAAAGACTGACAATTCTAAAGAGTGTTCTATTGAATTAATTCAAATAGTTCTCATCACCAATTATTTGAGTGTTTGTGTTGTGACAAGCACTGCCCAAGCATTCTGCGTGCTTTGTCCAATCCTCTGCCCAGCTTTGGTTTCTTTTCATTAGGTGAGGCAACTGAGGCACGATGAGGTTAAGTGAATGCCCACAGTCACCCAGCTTGAACGTGCTAGTACCAGTTTCACAGGTGTCCTGTTAACTGCTCAGTGACCTCAGTTGCTAGAATGGTCCAGGCACCAAGGTGAAAGGAGGTGAAACGCTTTCTCACCTTTCTCCATACACTTCTTTGTGTAAGGAAACTTGATTTGTAAAGAATGAGGAGCACAAAATCCCTTCCGCAGGGCACCAGGAGGGCCTCTCAGCCTGGGCTGCACATTCGCTGTATGGGACGCGATATGCCCAGGGCCTACCCCTGGGGATTGGACAGTCAGTAAACTGGTGGTGGTAGAACCACGTCTGTACTGAGGACAAAGCCTCCCTACCCCAGTACACATTCCCAGTTGAGAACTGCTGTCAGCAGCTGTCAGCCTGTCTGTCTGTGTAATGCTCCTTTTCCTTGGGTTTGTAATTTATCATTGGAGAGTTTAACCAAGCCGTATGCTGTAGAAATGTCAGGTACACACATTTTCACTGAACTTCACTCCTCTACCTTCAATATCTAGCCATCTAAGTTAGCAGCCTCCAAATCCCAGTATTTCCGGCCAGGAGAAGGCAGTGTGTGTGGAAGGATAAGGGCCCAGGAGAGGAAGGGAGGAGGGAGCTTTCTGTATTCCTCTTGTAGGCTCAGAGCTTCCTCCCGAGGGGAGGAGCGAGGCTCCCTAGGTCTGTTTTGTCTGGGTCCTGTTGGCCAGGAATCTGGTCTTCTCCAGCACATTAGTGTGAACCAGTTTTCCCCCTTACTATGGAACAGTTGTTTATTACATAGTTTGCTATCTGCTGCTTATTTTCTGTAGGATACTATTGAGATTTTTGGCAATCTGTCACCAAAGGAAGTTTCATCTTGTTTACTTGTATTTTACCTTTGGAAGGTAATGTAAACATTTGATATGTTTATGCTTAAATTTTAAAATGTTAGATTGCTCTAGAACGCTACTTTTTCAAGGATCTTTGAATAAGTTACTGTTTGCTGAGGTGTTTTATAAGGATCAGTATAAATACCCGTTCCTTTATTTTTGGCATGAGTTCTTTTTCCCTATTCTAAGATTTCAGACCATCTTAGTACTTCTTATTAATCTCCAGAGCTCAAGTAAGCGGGTTCAGGACATGCTGAGTGCAGAACACGTTGAGTAGAACCTGCAGAGCTTCCTACACGGTGGTGTTCTGAACTACGAACTTCCATTTCATACCTTCCTTATGTGACCGTGGTGTCACCAGCAGCCCTGTTTCGTTGGTTGGACAGAGTTTCTGACGGCTTCATTTGGGTTTAAAAATACTCTGCCCTTGTGGCTGGGAGTGAGTTGGGAATGTGGATCACACCCAGGGGATAAGGAGCGGGCTGAAGGGGAGGCTGGTGGCATTTGTGTGGCAGCAGCGTTCATTCCTCAGGAGTCCAACCCGGAGCAGCAGAATGCCTTAGACTTTGGTTAGGTTTAAAAGTCCAAGAAAGGGCATGCCACACACAGCGTTTTCAAAGCCTGGCTTACGGTACAGTGTTTATAAATCTAAGGGACAATAAAAACTTCGTGGGAAAAGGATATATATCAGAATACTAATTTTAAATTAGTCCAGGAATGTATACCAAAATACTAATTTTAAGTTAGTCTAGAAGTAGGTGACATTTCTCCTGTTGTGTATTTTTAAATTTTAATACATTGTGTATTAAAATTGTGTATTTTAGAAGTAATTGTGTGTATTTTAGAAGTAATATTCAAGTCTGAGTACCTGGTTTTTCAAGCCATTATTGTTAAGGTTGTGAAACTGGGCACAGTATGATCTCAGATTTGTTTAGAAACTTAAGCCCAAGGTTAATCACCACATGGCTGGTTGAATCATAAAAGAAATCCAGCAGACGGGACCTGGTAGCTGTTATCTCTAGGTAGTGGAGATAGGGACTGTCTCTTCCCAGGTGGGCCAGAAGTGCTGAGGCAGCTTTGGTTCTCTCTTCCTCCCCAGGCACTCATGGATAAATGTGCCCTTCCCTGTCAGTCACATCGTGGACATCCATGTCCCTTTTAATGTGGGTCTTTCCTTTCATATTGCCTGTAGTACATGTCCTATCATTTTCTTTTAAGTCATCTAGGAAGTCTGGTGTCTGGTTAAGAGGTGCCAGTGAGGTGGCTCTGACGTGCGTTTTGAATGGCCTGGTGAGGAGTCTGCGGCGAGGACACAGCCTTCGGAAGGGAGGAGGTTGAGGCTTCAGGCTTTGACCAGGGCTCTGGGTCCCAGCCCGCAGCAGGAGTCTGCGGCAGTGGTTGGTTAGAAAGCCTGTCAGGCCAGGTGTCCCACATGGGCACGGCCCTCAGTGAGTAACTGTGAATTGCAGCCATCTTTGGTAGACGAGGAATGAGGTGACGCAGCCTGTCAGACCCAAGCACCAAGTCTCAGTGAGTGAACTGCCGAGTGGTATCATTCAGTTGCCCCCAGGTGACCCTAGGTGAGTACAGTAAGGCATTCTGGGTCAACCCCAGCAGATAAGCTGAGCCCCCAGAGCTCTCCCCCGCCAGCCTGGTTGGTGCATTTGTGGTCCAAGCAGCGGATATGAACAGTCCCAGTGGACTTGCTGTTGATACTTCCGGTTGAAGGATGATAATGACTTGGGTGAACTATAAATTATATTTTGCTTCACAAATGTGCAACCAGCAGCTCAGTCAGGAAATCATAAGACCCTTCCAAGTGATGTGTTAGCCCGCTTGTCTGACTAGATTGGGAAGGGAAAATTTTGCTTAATCAGTCTTGAAAGATAATCCATGAGACTTCATTATGACGGTCCAGATGTAGAAGTCAGATCTTAAAGTTGAGTCCTGACCTTTGGAGAGAGGTTAGGTGACTTCACCCAAGATCTCCCCAACCAATCCTGGCATCCGCTGATCTGTTCCCAGGCTAGTGACCCTGCTGCCTTGCGTAGACTCTCGCCTTTAATACCCTGTGACAGGCAGGCCAAAAGCTAGAGACCTGGTACTAGTTTCCAATGTACCCTAAAAACTGGGGATCTTGTTTGCAGTTTGTAAAAGGAGGGGATTGACCTCAGGTCTATGTAGAGCCTTTCAGAGCCAGTATTCTGGCGCAGTGTCACCTCTCCTCTTGTGGGAGATGGTCCGAGTGTCCCCATGCCATCTAGACACCCCAGCCTTTGCAGCATGTGTGAGGTGTAGGGCTCAGAATGAAGTTTTCACTGTTCTGTAGTGTGACATCCGGTGTCAGCTTCACACACTCCCAAGCCAGTGCGATGCCCCGTGACCTCCAGCGTCTCTTATTCTCCAAGATGCTTAATCAGCTGCATTAGTTCAGAAGAAGGGGCAAACACGTTGAGCTAAGGTTGCTTTCCAGCGAGTTCACCCCGCTGTGCTGCAGAGTGGCCATGGCCCGAAGGCGAAGTTACTGACACTGGTTGTGTTGCAGGCCCTCTGTGTTCATAGAGGACAAAGCGGTGGACACTCTGGCTTACCTCAGCGACGGGGATGCCCGCACTGGCTTGAACGGACTGCAGCTGGCGGTGCTGGCCAGGTTAAGCTCCAGGAAGATGTTCTGTAAGAAGAGTGGGCAGACGTACTCCCCGAGCCGTGTTCTGATCACCGAGAATGACGTGAAAGAAGGCCTCCAGCGCTCCCACATTTTATATGACCGCGCCGGTGAGTACCTGGGGTGTGGAAAGTGTCACTGTGGGGTGCTCAGCTGGGTCAGAGCGCACCCCAGAGTCTCAGAGTGGACCTGCACACTGGTGATGGACAAGGCCAACCTTTCCGAGGACAAGCCTCAGGCAGAAGCTGCTTGGGTGAGAAGCAGGAGGAGCACAGGGTTTGAAATCACAGGCTTCCCCTTTGTGTAGCAGTGTCATTCAGTTTTCCCCGTTACTGTGTGGGGGCGCCCAGGCGTGTCTTAATTAATGCAGCCCTGGGAAGAACCTTAAGGAGTAGGGATGGTGAGAAACTTTGCTATGGCCGCGCATAAGTCTGGGCCGCGTGGCCCCAGAGCCTGCAGTCTGGACTGAGTACTCCTAGGCTTGCCTCTCGGGTTGTCCTGGGAGAGCTGGGACATGTGGAACCTGTGTTGCAGGTGTGTAACTTTGACAGAAAGTGGACCAGAGGTGGTTTCTTCCATCCCGCCATCCTCATGCCTTTGGGCTGCCCTGCCCTGCCCTGCCCTGCAGAGGAGCGGAGCACAGGGCATCTGGGTAGGGTGTGGGAGAGGGGCCAGAACCCTGTGGATCACTGGGAGGGATGCTTCCCAGTTGGTACAGCTGCTGGCTGCACTCAGATATCTCCAACACTGGGCTGCTCAGTCCAGTGCCAGCGGTCTGGCTGGATCTCCTTGGAAATCAGGCCTTCTGGTATCCTTTCCCTCCACTAGGCCTACACCTTGTCATTTGCTCCCATCTATATCTGAAAGCCAGGTGTCGCCTGACCAGCAAGTTCCACAGCTGGATTTGGCCCCGGGGCCCAAGCACCACCCTGCAGAACACGGTTCATGGCTGAGCTGGCTTGTGTTGAGCCCAGAGCTGTACCTCACGGGAGCAGTCACCCTGCTTCCTCAGGAGGCATCCTGTCCTTGCACTCGAGAGAGAGGATGTCAGGAAGTTACAAAAAGTGTGCAGGTGCCACTGCCATCTCCTGAGAATTATTTATAATTCCTGCCCTTAAATGTGTTTTTTCCATTTTACTGATTTGCTTGCCTGTGAATGCAGGGTAAAAATGGGATTAAAACCAAATGGTGCGTTCTTGCAGGATGAGAGCAGTTAGTCCCTGTCCCAGTCCTCTGGGTGCCACCACGCAGACATCCCTGAACCAAGGCTAGTGTTCATATATCAGGAAGGCACTGGAAGTTACACTGAGCAACAAACAGCCTGTCACAGCTGCCCTCGCCACCTTGCTCTCCGTCAGAACCCATGCTCCGTTCCCTCTAATGGACCGAGGAGGCCAAGGACGGAATCAGTGTGAGCTGCCCCTGCCACTCTTTGCCTGGCACCTTCCCGGGCACAGCCCTCCCATGCCTTCTGCAGCAGCCTCTTCCCCTGGACAGGGATGGGTTGCTGCAGGCACCCCAGCCCCGAGGAGAACCCTGAAGCATGATCAGAAGATACGTGACTCTTGAAATGTTAAAATCCTATTACAGCAAGAATCACGTTGCCATTAATCCGCCCCGAATCCTTTCCCCTCTTAAAGCACAGTCATCCCATCCTTCTTGCCACTCCCCGAGCAGCTCTGCAGTCCTCTTTCCTGAGCATCTTCAGTTGCACTGCACTGGCTGCCTCAGGGTCCTGAATCCACGCAGAACAGTTGCCGTTGTTGTCACTTTAACTGTGAGGAGGAGCCAGAAGGGGCACAGTCCCAGAGCCCAAGAAGGGGTGGATGAGGACGTGACGTGATGTGACGTGACGTCGCATTCCTGCTCCCGCGAGCCTGCCTCTCTGTTGGCTGGTGCTGGACTGCAGCGTTTACCATGTTCCTGGTCACTGTGCAAGGAGGCTCAAGAACAAGGGTTCACCACTGCCTCAGAAAGTGGCGAGGCGAAGGGATCAGTGTGACCCGAGTGAGGGGCAGGACCTGAGGGGGATTCGTGGCAATGTATCTTAAACCAGAATAATTGTTTAAATTGTGAACATCAGCCACTGTGTTGTTCGATTGTCCCTGTATGCAGAGGCAGGTCCCGGCAGTGGCGCTCCTCGCAGGTGCGGTGTGAGGGCAGCAGTCAGGCCCGCGGTCCCAGGCCGCATGGACCCTGTGGGCGTGCAAGGGGTGCGAGGAGCTGGCTGGGCTGCCGAGTGAGTGGTGCTGTCTCTTGCAGGGGAGGAGCACTACAACTGCATCTCGGCATTGCACAAGGCCATGCGTGGCTCCGACCAGAACGCCTCGCTCTACTGGCTGGCGCGCATGCTCGAGGGAGGAGAGGACCCACTGTACGTGGCCAGGAGGCTCGTGAGGTTCGCCAGTGAGGACATCGGTGAGTGCCAGAGGCTGCTCGGAGCAGGCGGCACATGGGTGGAGGATGGCGTGAGGCCACACGGACTTGCAGAGGAGGCTCTTGCTGGAGCTCGGTCGTCCATCCTGGCCGTGTGCATGCTTTCGAGTGTGTCATTTTCATAGTCTCCACTTTCTGTTTCCTCTTCAGGAACGTTCTAGGGACACAAGTGGCTGTTCAGTCTTGAAATAAAAGGGACACTTTCAGTTTGCTTTGTAGCCAGGTGCGGAGAGCTCAGCCTGCGCTGGGGCAGAGAGAGGACCCCGCACTGTTCACAGACACAGCCAGGGCACTTCACTTTTCTTTGTAAATGTCCTGCAGTTAACGTGTCCACCCTTGTGAACGTCTTTGTGCTTGTGTTCCTCGTTTGTTTATGTAGTTTGTCTGTCTTTGTCTGTGTCTGTCTGTCTGTCTCTCTCTCTCTCTCTCTCTCTCTGTCTCTCTCTCTCTCTCTCTCACTTTTCCTGCTAGATATAAAGTTTCTGTCCTCAGGGAAGGAAGCAGCTCTCAGTGCGTGTGTTCGCCTCTCTGTAACTGCTCCTTGCCTAGGTCGGTGTGACCAGCGATGTCAGTCTGCTTTGCTAAGTGACACTGTTCTGGTCACTGCATCTACAGGCAGCGGTGGGCTCTGGTTGCAGCTGTGCACGGACCACTCGGTGCATGCTGTGACTTAATGTCTCTCTGTCTCTGTGACAGGCCTGGCAGACCCCTCTGCACTGACACAAGCAGTCGCTGCCTACCAGGGCTGCCATTTCATCGGCATGCCGGAGTGTGAGGTAAGTCGCTGGCCCTGTCCTCTGCAGGTCTGTCTTTCACTGGTGTCCTGTCCATGATGCATGTGAGCCAGTGTCCCGCCATCTCCGTCACATCGGAGATGGTAAGTGAGCTGCACAGCTTTTGAACAACCATCGTGTAGCATTGGAGACTCCTCGAGGGACCCTGCGGCCAACGAGGTCCTGTTTTCCAGCTGTCCGCAGGAGGCCAGGGTTCAGAGCGAGTCCTCCAGGATTTCCAGGGGGCAGAAGTGCCGAAGGAGCTGAATAACGGGCTTTGCAGTTTTCCCCCAAACATGGCAGCTTCTTGCCTGTCTGTCCTATTTATTGAGGGGTTTAGGAACATTTTTATTTAGTAAAATGACCTTCGGTTTGAAAAACGGAAACCACTAGCCTGGCCTACCTCACGCATAGGGATTTCCATTCTTCTCTATACCTGGTCACCTGGCCACAGCAAAAGCAGATGAATCTTAACGGGAGTCTTGAATTAACCAGAGGTGTCAGAGTAGAGTGCCAGCTTGCACACACACACACACACCCGCCCACCACCTCACGTGTGTCTTTCTGTGGCCCAGGTGCTGCTGGCCCAGTGTGTGGTCTACTTTGCGAGAGCCCCAAAGTCCATCGAGGTGTACAGCGCCTACAACAACGTCAAAGCCTGCCTGCGGAACCACCAGGGCCCGCTGCCCCCGGTGCCGCTGCACCTGAGGAATGCGCCCACCCGGCTGATGAAGGACCTGGGCTACGGCAAGGGCTACAAGTACAACCCCATGTACAGCGAGCCGGTGGAGCAGGAGTACCTGCCCGAGGAGCTGAGAGGCGTCGACTTCTTCAAGCAGAGGCGCTGCTGACTCCGGGCGGTGCCCTGGAGGGGTGGAGCGGCTGGGGAGCCCAGGCCGCCCGGGCAGGTGAGGACAGACCAGTACTCGGTGCCGAAGTCAGGTGGAGGCAGTTCCTTCAACTAAACGTGTCACATTGAAATTGTGTTCATTTGCACCTCGTGCAATGGTTATGCTTATGAAATACCTGGCAGCTTTGTGCAATGATTAATGTTATAAGGAATTATCTATTTTGTCATAGTATTTAAGTCATAATGTCATTTCAGAATTGAGTTAAGTAGGATTTTTTTTCCTTTAAAAAATGTATATTCTGGGTAGTTTCAATTGGTTAAAAAAATGTAATCGTGATTTAATACTGCATAGTGTTTTGGGTATTTTTTTTATATGCAAAGGTCTTATGAGCCAATAAAACTATTTCAAAGTACTGACCTATTCTTTGAGGTTTTTTCCTGCGTGCGATGGGAGCCAGCACCTGGTACCACTGTACTTCGGTAGCTGGAAATGGAAGGAGAAGGCCTCTTCAGTGAGGTCGGAGATCCTGATCCCTCGGCTGCTCTGCCCGCTTCTGCTAGGTCCTTTTGCAGCCCTGTTTTTCTAAACAGAAATTCTTAGTTTTTGTCTGCTGAAGTTCCATCTGTCACTGTCCCTCAGCTTGGTGTCCCCTGGGCGCACTGCTGATTTTCATCATCAGCTCCTTCCTTGGTCCCCGAGCTCCTGCCGCCCCTGGAGCAGCTGCCAGTGTGGTCCTGAGGTGCCCGCTTTCTCCTGGGTGAGAATGGCTGCTGCCGGTTTATTTCAGCGCAGCATGCCTAGTGTCACCAACCTTGAGAGGACACTCTGAGGGACTCTGTAACCTGGGGCTCCAGGATGGCTTTGTGTTACTGCATAGCCGATATCCCAGGAGTTTTCCTTGGGTGTCACCTGGGTGTCCTCTGCCATCTTCCTTGCAGGTTGCAGGACCCTGTGCTCCATCTTGCTTGCCTGGGGGCACGCATCCTTCAGTAGCCCTGTGGAGCGAGGCAGATTTGCAGAAACTGAACATGCTTCTGTTCCTTCTTCATACTTGTCTGACACTTGGGGGAGAAGTTCTAGGTCAGACAGAGGCTGTTGGTTCACCGGTTGGTTGGTTGGTGGGGCCCATATAAAGGGCTTTGGCATAAAGGTTTCCGGTAAGGGAGTGTCGTGATGAGTCTTAAATTTCATGAGGGTAATGTTTGATCTTCCGACATGCAAGAGAGAGAAAGAAAAGAAGCCGTTATTGTGGGCATGGGAGGGAGGGCTGCCGAAGAGATGCGAGCATCCTCTGGAAGGTTCAGGAAAAAAACCCACAGACAGGGCTGGGGATTTAGCTCAGCAGTTTAAGCACCTACCTTGCAAGCACGCAGTCGTGAGTTCGATCCCCAGTACCAAAAAAAAAAAAAAAAAAAAACCACCCCCCACTCCCTAGGCTTTATTTGAAATTGACAGGCGTAGTTAAAGGGGCGCGCAAAATGAGGTAGTGACAGCTGATTAGAGGAGCATTGGCGGGCAAGAAAAGGGGGAGGTGTAACTTCCAATTCTCAAGAAGAAGGGGGGTGCTGTCCAGCACCGTGTGTCCAGCACCGTGTTAGCCCGCACGGGAAAACCTGGCAGGTAAGGATCACTTGTGCTGCCACACTGAGGGCTGGGTGGAAGAAAGGAACTCAGAGTCACCAGTACCGCCAGGAGGGAGGGCACCGCAGAGCTGACCGGGTGGGGCAGCGCGGGGCGGGTGACGGTGTGCACAGTACACACGTGTGAAACAAGCTCAGGAAGGCCGTCGTTTATTGAGGATGTGACGGATGCCACCTTGGTCCTAAGCTCTGGGCTGCTTATTTAAATCCTCAATAGCTTAGTAAGCCAGGGGCTTCTGTTTGAATTGTCAAGATGATGAGCTTCCTGTGCTCCTTCCTCAGGACCCCGGCTGTGCCCACTCCCTCGTCCCTGTTCTGGGTCCCCCGGTGGACACGAGGCCTCAGGAGCTGTGCCGCTCCTCCCTATCCCCATCCTTGTCCCCTGCTTTGGTTTCTGGGGATGTCCTCAGCCTCGTCATTTTCACGCCTTCATTGCAAGCCTCCTGCCAAGGTCCCAAGAGCTTGCTTTTGTTCCCCCAACATTTCTTTCTGCCTACTTTGATTTACTTTTCTGCCCTGTATCTGTTTACTTGTTTGGTGACTACTTCTCTCCTTGAGGATATTAATTTTTAAAAAAAATTTTCCCCTCCATATCCCCTTCCTTTTCCCATCTTCCGTGTCTGCCGTGCCTCACATCCCGGTATGAAGAGCTGAGAAGCAGATGAGAGGTCTGCACATGTGTGGAGGGCTCTACTTTGACCCTTGCCCAGCTGTTTGCTGGGAACCCTGAGAGTCAGTCTTGAGGGCTGCCAGAGCTCTGGCTCGGGGTACAGCCCCCAAGAAATAGCAGCCACAGAGTCGGTCCAGTGTGGCTCCCTGCATTCCAGATGCCAGGCAGGGAAAGGGCAGGTGTCCCACATCAGTGCGTCTCTTGATCTGCTGGTTGTGAAGTGGGGCCCATGCCCTGAGCTCTGTTTGGGGTTCTCCTAGTTAGGGGTGCTCCATTGACCAGGAGTTAAGGGAAAATGTCAGGGACCATTTCCCTTTGAGCCTCCCTGCCTGGGTCTGTCCTCTCTCCTACCCGTGCATCTCCACTGGGGCCTCCCACTGGCAGGCGAACCGGAAGTTTCACTGGGTAAGAAGAAGGGTGGAAAGCAGGTCAGAATGGCCAAGTGGAGAAGCCCTAGTGTGAGCAGACCCCTGAGTAAGGGACATAGGCACTAACCTTAGAAGAAACAAAATTGTTTCTCAGTACTTCAGACCTTGGAAACCAAAGAGAGTAGTCTAATAACAGCACAGGAGATGGCCAGATGTGAGCGGAATACAGACATCAGTAAGCTTTGGGACTACACATTACATACAGAAAACATACCAAGAAAAGTGTCCCATCCTCAGTAGCAGCCCAGAAGTTAGCTTTGTCGTAACTGAGAAGGAGCAGGACTTCTGTGAAGAGAACTGCATAGTCCTGAAACAAAAATTCCTGAGCTGAAGTACAAGGAAGCCGTTTTCCTGAGCAGGTGTGACCCTAAATGGATTTATGTTCCCATCATTGCTTGGCAAATTGTTTTTACATCCCCGTTCTGTTTGGTGTATACAACATGAAAAGTACATATTTGTTGGGTGACAAAATGAGGGAGTAAATAAACTTTCCCTCAGATGTTTGTGTGGATATCTCACAATAGAAGTGAACCCTTGAAGTTCCTGGCCACTGGGAGTCTGGTCAGTCTTTGGCCAGCAGAGAGTGACCATCAGGAAGCTGCTAGTTAAACCAGCTCCCCTCCCCCACCGCTGCCCATGCAGTGACCACACTCAGTCCAAGACCGAGCTTCACTCGTCATTAGCCTGGTGCAGTGAGAACCGGCTTTAAGACAGGGCTGGTTTGTCTGATTGCAAAGCCATATGGGACTGTTGCAAAAAGGCACAGAAGGGGATTCAAAAAAGAAGGAAGAAAAAGGGAGTGTTTGCAGAGAGAAAATGAAACTGCTTCCTCTTAGTGGTAGCCATTATAAGCGTCTTAGCTTGAGTCCTTTGGTTTTGTGTGTGTGTGTGTGTGTGTGTGTGTGTGTACACAAGTGAAAATCAGAGAGCTGCGTAATCTGCTTCACAGCGTGTTCTCACCTGGTCACATGATTTCCCACACCGGTGTGGCCACCAGGGGGCAGCACAGCTCATATTCTGCTCAGCCCCAGCAGTGTCAGCTACACAGCCATCCTGTGACAGGATGGACTCTGAGAACCGGGCTCAGAGGAATGAGCAGTTGTTGCTCTCGCTGCCCTCAGCCCTCAGCTCCCTGGGCCTGGGCCTGGGCCCGGGCGTGGGTCAGCTTGGGTCTGAATCCCATCGGGCCATTTCCCCACTCTGTGCCCTTGGTCGAGGTGATCATCTTCACTTCCCACTTGTCTCATCTGCAGAATGGGGATCGGAATATTTCTTAGTGACGACAGGAATTGCATGGTGCGAAATACAGCGTTGCTTAGAATAATGCTCGGCATATAGTTAGGGCTCGCCAAAAGCTACTGCCATTACGCCTGGTTTTCTGATCTCAGCTAAAACCTCACTGTAGGGGAGCTTTCTCTGACCACTTGGGCTAAGTCAGAGCCCCCCGGCCACAGGTTCAGCAGCTCCAGGGACTTTGGCTCCTTTCTCTGTGAGGCCTGATAACACCCAAGGCCACGGTGCTGCGGACTGGGTATTGCTCCCCCTGCACCTCCTCCAAGAGCCAGCCCTCGCCCTCTGAGCGGCCAGGCTGAACTGGGGACAGCAGAGGGTCTCGAGTTCCAAGAACACTTAGGTTTGGCTGCCACCAGTCAGTGCAAGCCTGAACTGCTGCCTGGTGTATTCTGGGTACCAATCAGAATGTTTGCACATGCGATTACAGCTTCTAACCTTACTACGGACACCAGAACTGCTAGCTCATATCAGAAGAGGACCTCGGACCTTGGCTCAGTCAGTGACTTCTGGAGACCTCAGAGCTAGGATTGAAACCCACAGGGCCCGACCTGCCCGGGGTCCTCAGGCAGGTGTGCGTTAGCATCACTAAAGAGCTTTATGAGAAGCCCCAAATTCCTAACTCCTCCCAGCTTCTAGTAAGTTCTCAGACAAGGCTGACGCTGCTGGTCCATACAGATCCCTTTGAGAACCACCACACCACACTGTGACTTGCCACCAACATCCTAGAATATATCTTCAAGGACAAAGTTGTTTACAGATCCAGGGTGAAATGTACAGGTGTCTAGCCCTGTTCCCCTGCCTCCCCAGTGTGCCTGCCATTTCTCTGTCCTTCCTAGCTCTGGACACATCTGGTGGCTCCAAGGCCTGAGCTGGTCCAGAGCGCCACACCCTGTGCCTGTCTCCCCCTCCCACCTCCTGCCTCCCTCTGTTCCTTCTAAGGCCAGCTGCTGGAGTGACCCAGATGTTAAGTCACCCATGCCTAAAAGGCTGCCCGGGTCTGGAACTGGCTGCTGTGTGTCTGGGCAGGCCGGGTGGGGTCGCGCTGCCAGGCTGGAGGCAGTGGCGGGCAGCCGACATGTACTGGTAGGAAGGTGTCTTCCAAGACTTACAAAGGCCCCCACAAGCTTCCTGGGCCCAGGAAGAGGGAGAATTTTGAGCTACTCAATCTGTGTTTTACCTATCCTAATTAAAACTCAACTTCCCCCCAAAACTCACCACCTTCCCTGGCTCCTTGCTGAGAATAAAAGACATGGGTTTCGTTCTGCAGCCTGCAAAGCGCTCCACCTGCCTCCCACCTCCGCACTGCCACAGGCAGCTGGGATGGTGCAGTAACGACAGAAGGTTATTCTTGGACTGAGGGAGTGGGCAGGCTCCTAGCAGACCAGCAGTATGGGAAACTGAGTCACAAGGGCACTAGCAGGGAGGGCACACTTGTCACCCACACCAGGGGAGCTGTGGCCAAAGCGGACTCTGAGGAAGCCAGAGTCCTCGCAGCCACCCTCGAGCAAGCCGCTGTCCTGGATCTAGGGTTTCTCCACTCTTCCCGTGAACTGCACAGCAGGCGTCCTTGTGTGTGCTCAGTGCTTTTTTGAAGCAGCGTTTGAATGGGATCCCATGAATGTCTCCCACTTTCCAGTTTTTTAAAATTCTACCTCAAGACCTACAAAAAATGTGATGTCTTAGGGGCCAGGGATCTAGCTCAGCAGCATAAAGTCATGAGTTTGATCCCCGGTACCAAAAAAAAAAAAAGTGATATCTTCACTTACCACTCCAATTAGGAGGGACTGTCTGGATTCTTCTGCTCATGTCACCCCTGGCTGCTGATACTGCATGGATTCTGCCTTCTAAACAATCACTGCCAGTGTCATGTTAACCCAATAATGACTTCTGGTAGGCGTGTGGGAACGTACACACTGGCTCCTGGTAGGTTTCCAGGAAGCATTCGGGTCATTGACTTCCCTCACTGGGAAAGGCGGGGGGCTTCATACAGACATTTCCCTACCACAGACGCTGCACATGTGGACAGCCCCGGCTTAGGCAGTGGGTTTTCCACAATCCAGCTCATGGTGTGGGGTGGCTGGTGTAGTTTAGTGTACGCTATGAGTTTTCTACTTGTGCACTAAAAACAAGACCTGCGTTCCTCATGTAACATCTCTGCTTAAGCAACAGTCTGGTTGCAAATTCAGTGTTGCTGTACCTTTCCATGGTGTTTCATAAAGTAGAGCTTAAAATAGAATGAACGTGTTCAAAGTCCTAAGTCATAAGACAGATTTGAACGACTGGAGTTGGCATGCCAGCTTTAGAAGCTTCAGTTTCCTTTTCTCTCAAAGGAAGATGGGTTGCAGTGATCTCTAGAAACTCCTGCAGTTTGCAGATACATAGTCGTTATCTGCACTTAAAGGAAATTCCCCGTTTTGCTGATGAATAACTGAGTTGAAATGTAAATGTTTGGTATCCTTCCAACAATCTTCAGTGTTGGGAAAATGAGATTTTGAGAAAAGGCCAACATCTCATCTCTGACAATTCTCTTAGCTCATTTGTTCGTCAGTTTACCCAGCTGCAAGTGAAGATGCCAACAGCTGCTAAGCTTTGTTTTATTTTATTTTTACTTTTTTTTTTTCTGCCCCAACTGCTTTTACAATTGAAAGTTTCTCTGGACAATTAAGTCAGGTAACACAGGTATAAAATACATTATCAAGTACTACTAGGTGTTACAAGAAGGTAAGGCATCCTTATTTTTTGGTGATTTATTTGTTAAGGGATATAAGTGATCACTGGAGGCCAGAGGCCCTGAAAGTCAGATTTGTTCCTTAGTTTTCTTGATATCAAAACAGGAATGAACTCTAATGGAAATGTGATAAACGTGCCTCCCTCTCTCCATGTCTGCTTTTCTCCACCCAATCTTATCTCTTTCTGCCTAAGGGAAGATCAACCCTGGGTGCCTGTGCATTTGGCTGGCCCTCCTGCCGCTTCGTTGGCATCGCTTGCTCTCTTTGGAATGAACTCATTGCCTGTCTGTCCTGTCCACTCGTCCATTCTTGTAATAGGACACAGGCTCTGTTGAGAAGCTGGATTTAGGAGATGCTGGACACGCAAGATGTCCTGCTGAAGTTGGCAGCAGTGCTGAAAGCATAGAATACCAGAGAGGATGAGGCCTCTGCCAGTTCGTGTCAGGAAGCTGTCCTCTGGTTTCTCCTGTCTTGTGGGTCATCACTGCAATGCAGACAGGAGAGAAAAGAGAAGTTGCAACAATATTGAAGCTTCTGAAAGCTTTGCAAAAGGTTCCCCAACTCCTGATTGAGCTAAGGGGATTGTCTGGCCTCAGGGCAGCCACAAACGCTCTGAGAAGCATCAGCCACACACACCAACTCGTGAGAGATGCGGGACCTAGCGCTAAGCGCAGCCCGACTCCATCAGAACTCCTAGGAGGGGAGCCCGGGAATCTTTGCACAGGGTCTCAAGAGATTCTTGCGCCTGCTAAATTTTAAGACCATTCTGCATTACTCCAATGGCCTCTGGTGCCTCGATGTCAGTGCAGTGGGCCAGGTTCAGTTACAGATAATATCGCAGTAGTGGCTCACGTTTCCCGGTCTTCGCTGTCTTCTCTGGAACTTTCCCTCTTTTTCCCAGAAGCCAAAGATCCCACAGAGACCAGTTAATCTTCTCACAGCTCAGCAAAGTTTGCAGAGAAGCTCTGGACATTTTAAAAGGCAGAGTCGAAGAAATGGGGGAGCTGAACCTTTGCCTCTCCTGTGTTTACCTCCAGCCACCACCAAAATTCTGGTCTCAAGAGAGCGATGCCAGTTCCCTCTCATCTCCTGGTTTTTCTCCCACTCGAGTCTCATTCTGGAAGGAAGTGCCCAGGGCACCCTAAGGTTGGAAGATGACACGCTCTTCCTTCACCTAATAATCTGTGTCCAAAGCCCACAGTATTGCAGCCACGCGTCCCTTACTGAGGGGCGTATATTTTGAGAAACACATTGCTATGGGATTCAGTCATGGTGTGAGCAGCCTGGAGGACACTACATTGACCCAGATGGGCTAGATCAGTCACTCAGTGGGGCCTCTTGATGTCCCCCAGAGACCAGATGAACACAAAGATGGATGACGTTGTATTACCAGATCATGGGGCAGAGATTTTTCCCACCATACTGGGGATCAAACGTCTTTCTATCCCCAAGCTTTTTGTTTTCTTGAAAGACAGTGTCTCACTGTCTTAGTTCCCTAGTTTGGGCTCTAACCTGTGATTGTCCTGCCTCAGCCTCCCAGCGTGCTTAGGTGATAAGCATGCACCACCATGCCCAACTATAAAAAAGACAGTTTTATAATAAAAATAGTTTCATAAAAAGCATAATATAATAAATGCATAAACAAGTAACATGGTGATATATTATCACCATCAAATAGCATGTACTATCGCTAATCTATATCTAGTATATCTATATCATGCACCTTTACTCTCCTGGCAGTGTGGTAGCTTGGTTTCCACCAGCACTGCCCTGACCACGTGAGTGATGCATGCTGTGACCACATCACTGGGCACTACTGTCATAATCTTATGGAGCCACCATTGTACACATGGCCTGGCATTGACTGGACTATCACTGTGTAGTGCATGACTACTAAATTTTGGCCCATCCGTTCCTCCTAGATTTAAGGGCTTAGGGAAGGACTGTATGGGACAAATCACAAACCATGGGCCCTGGGAGGGCAGCTCTAGCTTCTGGGGTGTCCTCAGGTCCAAGGATGGGGAGGGTGCCCAACAGGGCATTAAGTGCTACCAGCAAGCTGAGAACTCACGGCCTCAGGAGTAGGGGGTGGTGGGAAGAAGCTGATTAGCAGGTAGCACTTTGGCTCTGAAGCCCGGAACCCAGATCCATTCCTATAGCTTTCCAGGCCTTCTCTCTTCACCTTTCCTAGACTCACCATTAGGAGTTTGAGCTGTAGATGGAGGAAGCAGTCCAAGGCTCCCGGCTGGGGTGAGCATGGAAGAGAAGGGTCTGGCCTCCAGTGATGCCTGAGAGGGAAGAGTCCATGGAAACCCTCTGAGGACCACGGACAGATGTGTCCTCAGGGGCACCGAGCCCTGTTCTTCCCTCGGCCTTTCCACTCCAGCCCATCCTAGCCAGGACCAATGGCAGATAAAGTTCATATGAACAGCACCTCCTTCCCCTGCCCGTCCTCCTCCTCTTCCCCCTCCTCCTCATCTCCTTTCTCTTCTCCTTTGTCCTTCACCTTGTCCTCTTTGTTCTTCTTTTTTAGTTCCAGAGATCAAACCCAGGGCCTTGTGCATGCTAAGCATGCAGTCTACTACTGAGCTATGTCCTCTGGCCCTAAGTTCTTTTTCTTCTTCAGCATCAGAAAGATACTTTTAAATAAATAGTTGTAAAGATTTAAAGATACACTTGTGACACACTGACTAGCACTTCAAAACAAATATTTTAAGTATAAAATCCCGTAAAGCAGGCCATTAGATTTATATTCTTGCCTTCTACTCCAGTGATTCCAATAGTACTTCTGAATTTCCCACAGTGCCGCTCTGCTCCCTGCCAATAGGTGGGATTGCATTTGCAGAGATCTCCTTGGACAGCCATGATGGGCATCTAGAATGCAGTGTCTCCTGGTAACAATCCCATTTTTCAGGAGCATAGTGCCCTGTCTACCCCAAGGGCGAGATGTGAGGTGCACTGTGGACTTCTAACAGGTCTAGTCCTTCACAGCCCATGGAGGATGTGCCATCCGTCTCTTAGAACTATGGAGAATAAGCCATAGTTTGTCTTTGGCCATATTGCTCAGAGATGTGAAAACACATTTTCTACAAGGTGGAGAAAGCCAGCAGGTATCGACCAGACAGTCCCAGCCCTGGAGCAATCGAGGCAGTAGTGACAGCTGTTTCTGAGACCAGCTGAACCTCTGCCATTTGCGTAGTATTCTGAAGATGCCAACAATTCCTCCCTTTCTTTGCCCTTAATCCAGTTTAAATTGGGTTTCAATTTTGCATCTAAAAGTTCTGCCCAACTGAGAGAAAGGATTAAAGTGGGGATCAGAGCTGGATAGGTGGGATTTAGCAATGAGTGGAGTTGGTTATTTAGTCCGAGAGTAAGTGCCTGGGGGTAAAGAACAGTGTAGAAGGAAGCTCTTAAAACCTTGTATCACTGGGGTACCCTTGTTTACTAGAGCCATGGTTTGAGTGTGTCCCCAAAATTTCATGCACTGGAAGGTTGGTCCCCAGTGTGGTGCTACTGAGGTAATCGAATCTTCAAGAAGTGGGGCCCAGAAGAAGGTAATTAGATAACTAGAAGCAGTGCCCTAGAAGGGATTCATGAAGTTCCTGTGCCACCATCATAACGGTATCCACCATGTTGTGGTGCAGTGGAAGAAGGTCCCCACCAGATCCAAGCAGAGGCTGGCACCACATTCCTGAATGCCCAGAAATGTGAGCTAAGTAAACCTCCTTTCTATGCATTGCCCAGCCTTGGATATTGTATTGTAGCAACAGAAAACAGACTAACATGGGGAGATGTTTAACTGGAAACTTGGGAATTCATGTTTCCTGTTAGTAAAAATGTTCTAAATTGATGTCAAAATGGCGTCGAGCAGAGCATTTTAGTCTCTGAGAATCATAACAGCCTGGTGGAAACGCCCTTCTACTCAGTTATCTGGGGAGTTGGCTGCTGCTCTTCTCTCACATCTGTCCCTGTTCCCAAGGGGCCGGTGGTCTAGCCTTGCTCCATCCCAATACCATAGTCCATCACCAGTGGATCGGGAGGACAGTGAAGCACCCGCAGCCCTTGGAGTTCGGCCTGGCTTCCAGTCCTTACTCAAGATGTCTGAACATGATCTCTTCATTTTATAAATGAGCTGCTGACAGCTACATGTAAGATCAGAGCATACTCATAACAGCGACAAAGAATCTGGCTTAGAGGAAGTGTTTTGTTACAGACCTTGAAAATCCCATGTAATAATCCTTTGTAGGAAAATCAAAAATTTTTCTCTCTGATTCTGAGTATTTTATAAAGTGGCTGGATCACCTTGCCCAGGTGGGACCTGTCTAGATATAACTGTTCTAACAGTTGGCAAAACCTGCTGTGCCATACGTTCGTGCTACTGAGTCACTTCAGAGTGTTCATTCCATTCTGTTTACAAAAACATGAACAAATGAAGCCGTGAGACAATCTCTTGCTCAGCCCTAAGATTAGATCACTTGTAGATAATCAAATGCTGTCTCGAATAACATCCTGAAAAAGGAAAGGAACTTCTGAGTCACTCAATCCAATTGCTATAATGTGACAGTAATTTTACCATGGTAGAGGAAAACATATCAAAATTACAGCCACATCTGTTTGATTATAACTTTTCCCATTAACATATTTCATAAACATCAATCTCTGATTGCTAATACGCTATCTCCGAACACAAAAACAGCATAGTAAAAGTAATAGTAAATTGGAGAAATGGAAAATTTAGTTTGAGAGATAACTCCTTTTACAAGTATGTAACAAAGTGGACTCTTTCACTGACCATATGTACCTAATCAAACGCTCATGGCCTTCAGTTTAGGTCCTTCAGCGTTTCTGTACCTGCTTGCCAGACAAAGGCCTGGGGAGACTTTCTGAAGTAGTCTCACTGTGCGCTGGTTACCAACTTTTCTGAATGACGCAAGAAACGAAATGCTCATGTACAACATGCGTGAGGTGTTGTCACTTACAGATAGTTAGTGAGGGACGGCAGGAGCCTACAATTTGCTGGGAGCTGCTCCCCCAAGCCTCAGAAAAGCCTCTGGAGTGGGTGGAGTTTCATCCATGCATACCTCACTGCACTGCTGCTGAGACAGCCTAGAAAGCAGCCCACACTGGGTTTTATACCCAGGGCTACATGCCACCCTGACTGAAGCACTGAATGACCAGAGAGGGAACAGACAATCCCTCCCAATCTCAGGTCACATTCTTGGCACCCTGTGGTTATTTTGAGAATACCCAGGGAAGCAGGAAGAGCTGGCATGGTTAGGGCCAGCTGGATAAATGTCCTACAGCCCAGTGTGACCTTCAGCAAAGCTAGTCCACTTCACATGCCATCTGTCTCCCCAGGTATGGGGGCAAGGGCTTGTCTTTTCAGATCAATGTGATGTCTTGAGTGATACAATCACAGAACCATCACTGAACCACAGCAGCACACATTTCACTTGGCCCAGGAAGAGGGTGGTCATGAGTACGGTGATCAGGCCTTCCTGGAACAATGACCTCCCCCTCCCAGAACCCTAGAAATCCAGGTAAGAGATTACTGAGGAAGTCAAAGAAGGATGCTTCAGGTGGCCACACTGTCATAGTTTGGATCTTGAATGTTCAAAGCCACATGTGTTGGAATGTTGGGGTTCTGTAAGCAAAGGGAAAATAAAAACACACCAAGGGTCAGCAAAATGGCTGCTGCCCGGCCAGCCCAAACAAGTAGCTTTTATTGAGATAAAGAACAAAGAAACTCCAATTGTGCAAGCTTAGATTATATAACTTGTTTACTTCTTGATCTTACAGTACCTCATGTTTTTACCTTGGGGTGGGGGCGATGTTTCAAGACCTGCACTTTTCCCATATTGTTGACCAGCTGTGTCTGGGACAAAATGGAGTCAGTGTGGCCTCTCTACATTAGAAGACTTGGTCTACCACTAGTGGTGCTGTTGGGAGGTAGAATCTTTAAGAGGTAGAGCTTATTGGGAGGAAGTTAGGTCATTGGGGTTGTACCCCTGATGGAGGTAATTGGGATCCTGGTCTCTCCTCTCTCACATTATTACCCAGACAGGAAGTGAATAGGCCTCCTCTGCCATGAGCTGCTGCCATGGATGTAATGTGCTGCTATAGGCTCAAACAACAAGGGCCAAGTGACCATGAACTGAAACTATGAAACTCTGACCCAAATACAATCTTTTCCTCTATTAACTTTATGAAGGATTTTGTCATAGTGATAGAAAGCTGCTTAACATATTCAGTGACTTACATTTATACAACACCTGGGGTGCTTATCCAGGTACAGCAGATGTCAGCAATCCAACCTTTATAGCTATGGAGGCATTAGTATGGGTCAGTCGTCTGTACCAAGTCTTGTTCTTAATAGAGTTGAATGAGCTCATTCCCTCCCACATTATTGTTTCTGAAGCTGTTACACAGAGGGTTAGTGCTAGTTCAGGGTTTGCTTTCTTCATTGTATCTGGGTCAGTTTTTATGCATGCAACTGAAGGAAAAGTGTGGGCCAGAGTATTAGCCCATCCAGGTTTTCATTAGTTGTAATCATGACCTTTTGCCACTGTTTAGTCACTTTCCTTGCCACTGGGACAAAATACCTGACACGCACAACTTGGAAAAGAAGAGGTTTATTTTGGCTCGTGGTTCGGGTCCATAGATCACTGGCTCCCAGACAGGAAGGCGTGGTAGAACAGTCTGCTGGAGGAACATTGCTCACCTCACGGCAGTTAGGAAGCATAGAGAATGAAGGGAGAGGCCAGGAAGACAAACCAACCTTCCAACACACAGCCATTGTATCCCACCTGATAGGGGTGTTTTGGCTCTTACATTTGAATCTATGCTTTCTTTTGTAGTTATTTTTTACATATCAAGGTTGTATAAAATTGACATTTCTATATCTGCTCTTGCTTGTCAAATTGCCCCAGCACTATGTGTTGAAGAGATTGTATTTTCTCATGTAATTTCCTTAGCGTATTTGTGGAAAACTAGTTAATAATATATTTATGGGACTATTTCTGGACTCTGATTTGTTCTATATGTATATATGATATATCTTCTTAAACTCAGTAACACAATGTTCTGATTATTGGAGCTTTATGTCCTAAAATAAGGTAATTTAAAATACATGTTACTTTAAGATACTTGTTTCAGTTTTTGCACTTCCATATAAATTTAAGAACCGGCTTGTTCATTTCTGCAGAGATACCTGCCCTGCTAGGATTTGATTGTATTATTGTGGGAACGACAGAGTAACTAACAGCACAGACTCTGGGACCAGGTTCTTTGGATTTAATCCTGGCTTTTTGTGGCAGTTCACAACTTGCCTAATATCTGTGTGTCAGTTTCATCATACCTTAAATGACAACACTGGTCATATCAGCTTGCCAGGTGCTTGAGAGAATTAAACAAGCTCTTAGCTCAGAAAAAGTTCCTGGCATATAAGCACGATGCAGGGTGAGAGATTATCCTTTAGAGTCTGATGTATGTCAATATTGTCCCTGATCATACCAAAGCACAACCCCCCATGGCTCCAGACTGGAACTTGGCATGGTGTGCTTGAAATAGAAGCCGAAAGGAAGAGGCAGGCTGCAGGAGGCGGTGGAGGGGTCAGCTGCGTTTCCCAGCAGGGCACAGGAACCTTCCAGAGACCAATTGATTGTCCGGTTGGTGATTCTCAGCAATACAAAGTAAGCAATCAGTTTGACTTTTCTTCAAGCGAATTTTCCACATCGGTGCTGATTTTGATTTACTTTTATTACTTTCAAAAAGTAGCAGAAAAGGAGGCTTCCTAGCATCTGATTCAACACCCTAACAGCCCTGCGGTTGAACAGCACTGCGGTTCAGGAAGATGATGGTTTCCTGCTTAACTGGAGACAGGATTGCTGAATGTTTCTTAATATAGAAGAGCAAAGAACAAGCCAGGGAGCGAGAAACCAGCTAAGCCATGAGTTCCCCATAACCTCATATATGCACGGAAGCCCAACAGCCCTTCAGTCCCAAAGGCTGTTCCTTCTACACGAGGGCAGTCAGTTCTTCCAAGTGGACTGATTACGAAATCCATGAAATGCAACTTTAAGAAAATGAAGACAGCACACAGATTAAACTCCCTTATGGTCTTCAGAAGGAGTTCCGGGCCTCTGGCATGCTGGAAGAACTCCATTTCTTGATCCGAATGCTGAGTAAATGAGTGTCTTCGTTTTGTGAGCCATCCTTGAGTTTTACTGTGTAAAGGCATTAAGATTTTTGTATAAAACACCAGTTAATTTTTAGGAGATCTCTTTTATCCAAATACAGACAACTCTTAGGGAGCTTTATGAGTTTTATAGATTCGAAAGTAATCACAAGTTAGGAAAAGCTATGCTTGTGATGATTGAATAAAACAAACCCTTTCAAAGAGCGACAAAGAGAACCATGTGCTGAGGCCGTGTCCCAGTTCCAGGGTCAGCTGACATTTCTTGTGCTGGAAACTGTCATATGTGTTCCTGCTTGTTCTGTGCTTCTCATGCCTTATCATGCTGATTTCTTATGGTTTTTGTCTTCACAAATAGTCACCTTCCTGAAGGATCACCTTGTCTTATTTAAATCTTCAACACTTAGCACAGGAGAGGCATAGATCGGGTGCTTGTTATCCATCTGGTGGATGGATGGGTTACTGAGTTTCCTGGACCTCATAGACTCATAGGACCACGGGGACAAAGGTGACTGAGAGCCCAGCCAGCCAGCCTGCCATCCCTGGTGCTGGGCACAGTGACCCTGCGGGCCAGCACGTGTCTTAGGGATGCTTCGATTTGGGTATATGCAGCTGTTTTCTACTGTAAGAATATTTTTCTGGGGTCTAATGTAGAAATTTCTAGTTTATGCCCACATTTCCATTTTCTGTATCTTTTATCATATTTAAGAAATCTTTTCTCATTCAAGGACTTTTAAGTTCATTCTTTGAATATCTTATCAGGTACTTATATAGCTTTGGGTTTTAACTGTAACTTTGATTTTTTAAATTAAAGAGCTTTTTTTTGTATCAGGGATTGAACTCATGACCTCGCACTTGCCAGGCAGGTGCTGTGCCACTCACTATACCCCTGGCTAAACTAAAGCTTTTAATCTCAGGTTATGGAGCAGAGACCTAGTTCTTCCTGCAGGACAGCCATTTGTCCCAACACCACCCTTTCTCTAGACCTGAAGTGTCACATTTGTCGCACAGTAAGCGCCCTCACCTTCTCAAAGATTTATTATCCAACACTTCTTTATTCATTTGTCTGTTTATCAGCTAAACTCGGACTACTTGTTCTACATTAACAGTATTTCTGGAATTAATATGACAACCAAAAACAAAGCCAGCTACGATTGAGAAACATTAATTAATTGAAAATTAGTTCATCAAACAACAGTAATAAGTTATGTAAGAACTAAGACATGATATGAAATTAAGGAATTGAAAAGCACATACATCTTAAGATTTAATACAGGTTTGTAATGTGAAATTTGGTAAATAATATAAATACTTAACATCAATATAAACAATATTAATACAGATATGTCATGTGATAGTTGATAAATAATGTAAGTATTAACTATTTTGCCTTGATGTAAAACATCTGGCTTTACCTGAAAAATGAGGGGAAAAATTATCTGATTTCCTAAATATTTCACCTAATGTACCATATCTTGCACAGAAAACTAAAATTTACCGTGCATCTGCATGCTTTTAAAACAGGCTTTTAAAAATACTTGCAACGGTAAAATATTTACATTTTTAATATGCAAGGAAGCTGCCCCAACGAGCTGCAATCTCGACAGGACTTGTTGTAACAGCCTGTACACAGCGGAGGAAGTGCTGGTGCAAGCGGCCTTTGAAAGCCTCTTAGGCAATGTGCCCTTGCTCCTGTGATGCATAGCTCTTTTTCTTATGGCTTCTCCTGTGCTCTGAAGTATCACCTTTGTTCCCTGTACCACGTTACATTCACACTGGCACAGAGCCTTTTGGGGTGCTGCATTCCCTCCACTCCCTCCACTCCACTATCCGTCCACACTGTCGGACTAGTTTTCAGGGCAGAAAATCCCCCAGGCATCGTGATTCCATCATTTTAAGCATGTGTAAGCAGAGCCCTGAGAGTTCACCGTAGGAATGCTTCTGCACTTTCTAGTCTTTACACATTTATGATCTTTTTATCTCTCTAAGGCTCAAGCATAACGGCACTTTCCTTCGTCCCTATATTGCTTTTATTTTATTTTATATTGATTGATTGCTGGGGATTGAACCCAAGGCCTTTGCATGCTAAGCGCACAATCTACCACTGGGGTACCACTGAGATACACCCCGGATGTACAGTGTTTTGTGGTGATATTGGCGCTTGACATTGACATGGGAGGGGGAAAGGGTGCTGAACTGAGGGTGCAGGAAAACCATGGCTCAGAAGATTCTGCTGAAGGCCTATTACCTCGACTTTACAATCCAGTTCACATTGGCCTTGTTCAAGGCAATTCCACTGGAGACTGCAAAGACATCAACATTTCATTTTAACTGAGATGCATGGCAGAAAGTGAAAGGACCATATTAATATTGAAGTCCATGCACCTCTTGGAGTAGCTCAGAATGAATGTGCTTCTCCTTCTGGGCAGGACTGGTGAAATTCAGGGGCTCCCACTCCTCCCGAATCAGGCGGAAGTCTGTGCCGTAATGCGTGGAGATGCAGGGTCCCCCTCCGGCCTGTGCTTCCCTGCGCAGCGAGGACCACAGCCCCCGCAACACTAGGCTGGAGTTTACATTCAGCGAACACACACGTGGGGGACCCAGCACCACAACCTCCGCTCTATTCCCGATGAACTCTGAGTGAATTCTCCCTGCACTATGAGAATAGCTCTGGTCAAATAACAGTTCCATGACAATTTTTTTTTTTGAGTAAAGAAGAATTTACATGGTAACCTATTCACAAAAACAGACCATTTACAAATTGTATTAAACATACATTTTAATTTTGATGACATTGAAAGCACCTTAACAGTAAAACAATCCACATTCATTCTGTAATGTTCAACCCAGTTCCGCTTCTCCTCAGAATTTGTGTTGCCCTGCACGGGTATTTAAGTCGTGTTCCTTATGCAAAGGCTCCAAAGGTATTAGGAAGTGTGTCCGCAAATCTGTGACTTCGCAGAGCTTCCTAGCGGCCCACGTGGTTTTCAGCTGCAGCTCTGCAGATGCCGGGGGAAGTGGGAAATCTCTGGACGTGGGATCCCGGCCCAGTGCTTTTCAGTGGTCGACACTCAGCCATCACTCTACAGCTCTCTCAGAGCTGCTGTTTCATTCCTAATGTGCATTGGGCAGACCTGAAGTTCTTCATTGTCATTTGGCCCAATTTAATAGCAGAAAATGTGTATCTATGACTAACTATAACAAAAACATGTGTGTGTTGTCCATGCTGAGTTACATGGGTCCTCTCCTCAAGTTCATATTATACATTATGAATATATGCAATTTCTTTTATTATTTTCTAAAAGCTTTATGGCTTTGCTTTATGGCTTTGCAGTTACATCTGCAAGTCCATCTGGTATTAATTTTTGTATAGGCTGTAAAGCAAAAATCAACTCGTTTTTTCCTACATGGGTTTCCAAATGTCTCTGAACAATTATCAGAAAATTTCCTCCTTTCACACTCAATTCTTACCATTAATGATTACCATATGATTTATTAACCAAATTGATGAAACGTTGAGAGTGAGAGAGAGCACTGCTGATATATTTGTCTCTTGGGTAGCTGCAAGTATTGGGTCCAGGAACACCCCTGTCCTGTTCCCCTTGGATACCAGACTCCAAGGATGCTCAGGTCCCATGCATAAAGTGGTGTAGTATTTGCATACAATCTCTGGATATTCTCCAGTATACCTTCAGTCATCTCCAGATGACTTATAATACCTGACACGATAGAAATACTAAGGAAGTAATTGTCTTATTATACTGTTAGGCAGTAACAACAAGAAATAAAAGTCTGTACATATTCAGGACAGATACAACTTTTTTAAAAGTATTTTCATCCATAATTGATTGTGCAGATGTAGAACCCAATTGTAATGTCAGCTGTAATGTCATTAGGATAAAAGGCATAGTCTATTTTAGGCAAAGTCCCACTCATCAGAAAGCAGGGTCCACATTATGAGGGGCTACTTTGAGGCTCTCGCTTCTCCATTTCTGACCATCTCTGTACCCAAACTGCTCTATCTCTGCAGCTTCAGAATAATCTTAGTTCAGTTCCGTTCTCTTACCTGACTCTTCTTCCAGATTGTCTTAGATAGTCTTGATCTTTGTGACGGCCATGTCTAGATGTCCCCCCAAAGCCTCATGTAGTCACAGCTGGGCTTTTTCAGAGGTGGCTGGACCTAGCGCGTGTGATGCTGGGATGGATTCATGGTGCAATGCCAGGATCAAGGGACAAGGATTAAGGATGTGAGTACCCTAACAATAAATTTTAGTATTAATAAATAATAATCTACCTGCCCTAAGCAACCTAGGTAAGATATAAGCGATAGAAAGAGTTGTGGTCATCCCCTGTTGCTTTGCTACCTTCCACCCACCGTGAACTGCTCTTTCTCTGCGATGCCTGTCTTCCACGCCACTCTGCTGTGGAGCCAGCTGATTATGGACTGAAACCGGTACAAAATGTTTTTCCCTTTAGTTTTAATTGTCAGATATTTTGTCTCAGCAATGAGAGAAAAGTAACTAAGGCAGCCTTTTATAAAGTTTTATAACTATTAGATCTACTTGCCATGTTTCACTGAAAGGCAGACAAAACAAAACATTAAAAATGAAACTGTTATGCCTTTGGTTGGGATTGTACTAATGCTATAGGTTGATTAACATATTTAAAATATGGACTCATGACCACGATATAGCTCTCTATTTACTGAGACCTTCTTTGTCTCCTCTCTCTGATGTTTATGGTTTTCTGTGTAGGGTACCTAACATCTTCTGTTGGATTTATTCCTAGGCACTGGAATACTTTTTGATAGTATTATAAATGGTATTTAAAACTTTTTCTATGATGTTGAATAGAAATACAAATAGCTTTGTAAAATGAACTTGTAACCAGTTACCTTACTTAACTCCTTTAAATTCCAATTATTTAGATTTTCCATGAAAACTGACCTAAAATATCTCAAGGTTTGCTATTTCTTTTACATAATTATATATTTGACTTATTTTCTGGAGCCACTGTATCAGCTAGGATCTTTATTAATTCATTAGGCAGATAGTGAGGACAGATATCCTTGTCTTGTTCTCAAATTGCAGACCGATTTCTCCTTTCTTTGTTTTTGTCGTTTCACTTTGAGGCATGTTATTGCTTGCATGCAATTTAGAGTGTCATGTTTTCTGAGGCAGCTGAATCTTCTTCCAGCTCCTTTGCGTCTTCTTTGGTCCATTTTGTATTTTTCATTCTTTTGATTTTGGAGTTTTGTGTACCATCTTTATCTCTGTGCAGGAAACCAAAATTAGACTTACCTATTTTAATGACTCACTTCCTTGGACCTTAAAAAGTACAGATTCTCTCTCTAAGTTTCTATTAAATCTGTCTACTGAGCTCATTTGTTATTGCACTTTTGAACGCTTGGATTTCCGTTTAATTCGTATTTAAATAGACAGTGTCTCTTTTAAGCTTAAATTATCTGCTGAAATATTTAACTTTCCCTTTTATCATCGTGGGCCTTGAAAGCAGTTGCCTCATAACTTGTGCTGCTCCCCCTTGGAGCCTTGTGCTTCTGTTCCTGAGTCTGTTACCTTTGCTGGTTTTAGTTTCTGTTGCCAGCGTCCCTCATCCAGTGCGCGGTCTTCTGTTACGAGCTGGATATTCTATTTGAAAAGCAGACTGTGGAAATAACTTGCGGCTTGGGGTACTCTTCCCCATGAAGACCACCCCTGTTCGCTTCTACCATGAGACGGTGGGGAGCAGTAGACCAGGGAGACGGCAGTGCAGCTGCAGGCGGGAAATCCTACCCAGTGCAGGGCGCGTGGGGAGCTGCGCCTGCTACCCCAGGGCGTGGCTCTCAGAGGGAACAGAAGCAGAGGGCTCAGTGGGCTCCACACCTGACCGGTCCAGCTCCGTGCACCAAGCCTTGAACACCCCAGAACCCGTGATCCTCTTCTGCTCTGGCGAATGCCCCGAGACTCGAGTGGCCGCGATTTCCGCCTTTCTCTGTCTAGACTTCCGGTTGCCCTTGGCTTGGTAATTTCTAAGATCCCATTAGCTTTCTCTGCCTTGGGCTGATGTTTGTTTTATTTGGGGTTTGTTTGTTTGTAGCTGTGTTCCAGGGCCCGCCTTAACTAGCTCACCATCATATGAAGTCTGTGTTAGTCGCATCAAATATGAATTGGGTGAGATCTCTGCTCTGGAACTTCAGAATCATTTTGACCTTCAGCAATCCATGAACCTGTACGCTCATATATGACGAAAGATCTGAGCAAGGTTTCTTGGGCCTTGGGATTCAGTTTCTATGCGTAGCTTTTAGGATGAGGAGTGTGTTAGCTTTCCATTCCTTTAACCAATTTCTAAGACAATCAGCTTATAAAAAGTTGGCTCACAGTTCCAGTCCATGTTTTTGATCTCTGGGTAGGATTCTAGACGTAAGTGACAGGGAGCATGTTCACCTCCTGACTCCTGAGGGGGTGGGGGTGCACTCCAAGTCACCTGAGAGGCTCCCCTCCCTCCCAGGAGCCCGCACTGGGAAGCAAAGCTTTAACACATTGTTTTGGGGGAGATATCCCCAATTCTAACTAGGATTTTGGGGAGCTAGCCCCAATTCTCACAAGGGAAGAGTGACATGAATCTGTGACAGTTGTTTTTTTTTTTTAAACCATAGAACTAAGAGAATTTGGACTATGGCAGGTGCTCATAAGTATTTGTGGGGGGGAGACAACAAAAGTGAAAGGAAAGCTTGCAAGCAATTTGCTAAAGTTGGGGGGGGTTGTTTTCTATTTGTTTTTGGAGCCAGGATCTTGCTCTGTAGTTCAGGCTGGCATTGAACTTACTACTAGCCCACGCTAGCCTCAAACTTGTGGTAATCCTCCTGCCTCAGCCTCCTGAGTGGTAGGATTACAAGTCTGAGCCACCTCATCCAGCTCTAGAATTTTGTTTTAATTTGTGGTGTCCTTGTGACCAACAGGACTGTCAGGCTGCCCTGGTGTGGCTGTGGCTTGTCTGTGATCAGAGAAAAAAGAAGAGGACCCAGGCCAGTCTGGCTTGCAGAATGCAGGGAAACTTTATTAGATTGCGATGCTCACCAGCCTTATGGAAGCAGGAAAATTCAGCACTTTCATCCCATTCAAAGAAGCCCACGTGACAAGAGTTCCTATTACTACAGAAGTCTCCACCCAGATCCCTCCACACCACGTCACAAGGCATTCCTCTCCACAACAGCCAGAAGGATGTAAATCAGCCTTTGTCAAGAAACAGGTGAGAAGTCAATTCACAGCGAGAGCTCTGCACTGCCTGTTGGCTTGGCAGCTTCTCCTGCTCCGTCGTTCTTTCTGTAGTCCTTTACCAGCTCAGATCATCAGACCCCCACTCCTCGATTCCACAACCTCGTTCTAAGTACAAAGCATAGCTAAGGCAGGGCAGCCAGGGGTGCAAGGCTGTAACCCGGTGGCTCCTTAACTGCACCATGGAGACACGAGAGGGCTGTAACTGAGTGCTCGTCCTGTGCAACAATGGAGCAGAGGGCAGGGCAAAGCAAGTTGGCTTGGTTACCCTTGACTGGAGTGCTTGCCTCTGTGTTGACTGCATATCTGTCTGTCTGTCTGTCTGCCCCTTCCAGAGCCAGAGTAGCTTCTGAAATTCTAGCCTTACAGTAAATGGCATGTGCCTGCGTCACTGCCATGAGGGAAACTACTTAGAAACTGTTACTCTGAGTTCCTTTATTTGATCTATTTACTTTTTTTTTAAATTTACTTTTTTTGGTAGTGGGGTTCGAACTCACAACCTCATGCTTGCCAGGCAGGTGCTTGTGCCGCTTGAACTAAACCCCCAGCCTGAGTTCCTTCATTTGAATGGTGCATCCTCACTTTTCTTATGTAAAATGGATGTCACTTCTTCTTTTTGGCTTATTCTAATTCCAGATGAAAGAACAGTTTGATTTGGGGAAATATCACACTTTCGCCACAGCTATTAGGACAGTATTGCGCGTTCAGAGATGACTGCACTGTCAAGAAACTGTGTCTCTGATTTTTGTTTTCCTTTTCTAAAAGCTTGATGCATTTCAAAAGCAACCAGTGGGGTGTTTTTCCTCTTTTCAGCATGAAAAAGGAAAAGTAGATGTCTATGCCAAAATACATGTCTGTAAAAAGCCAACAGAGAGGAACTTACAAAGGAAATTAAAGATTTGTTTCTGGTTGGTTTCACTGGTCAAGATAAATGAGTACGGCCTCATGAATGGCTCAGAGAATAATGTTCTAAGCTTGGCCTTGTCTTTCCAGGGTCTCTTTGTTCTAAGGGGAAATTATTCTGCCAAGGAACAGGGGTAGATCTATGGTCCTGTCCCTAATCAGGAAAATGAAAGGGTGGTCCACAATGAAATTCACCTCCTCCATCAACATGGCATAGACTGCGATGCCTGCCGTGGCGGCTGCCGCCTCTGTCCCCTCTTCATTCACTTCTATAAAGGTCTTGTGGATAATTTTTGATACAAAAAGATCTCTGGCTCCTGACATACCAGACAGATCTGCCTTGCTGCTATTAAAGAGATCCCGCACCCCAAGGCGGGCGAGGTTGTTGTTAAGATTGTAGCTCTCCTCTAATTTGAACCTGGGCAGTTGGATGTTGACCTCCGTGGTCTCCAGATACTTGGTCCACTCATGCAGTCTTTCCACAGTTAGTTGTTTCTCAACCTAGAAATAAGATGAGGCAAAAATAAGCGAAATCAATTTTACATAAGTAAAATAATAAAGCACTCTTTAAATGTATGGACTCGCAATAATCATTACTATTAGTTTTCCTTCATGTTTTGTGGCAAAAAAGATTGCATTTGGAGGGTTTCGTTCCTGTCTGGTGATTGGTGAACTAGGACAGAGCTATGTTCCATGGCATCAATTTCAGGGACTTCAGATATGAAGTCTATCATTTGTCCACCCAGTGACCCACCTCCTCGTCCGTGCATCCCCCATCCCCAACCCGTTCACCCATCCTCCCACCCTGCTGTGTGTTCATGCCTCCACTCACCCTGAGCTGCCATCCCTCCATGTGTTCAGGACTCACTAAGTCCCTGCCATACTGGATTACTGCAATAGACCATGCCCACTTTCACCCCCCTAACTGGTTTGAGTGGTGTGAAGGAACATTACAAAGGCTTCTGTTTGTTCTGAAACCCAATAACTCTTAATCTCATTATAGCTAAGTAAACTCTCTTCACTTTAGCACTTTAGTAAAACTGTAAATGGCAGATATGCACTAGACTTAGTTCTTCACTTAAAGTGAGCAAATAATTGAAACTGCCTTATTTAGCATTGCTTGAATATTAGATGAAATGATATACACAATACACTTGGCACACGATCAGTGCTACATAAATATCAGATATTATCATTATCATAATTATTGTTTCTTTTGGACCAGGAAACAACCATTATTTCATTGTCCTGCTGAGTTGATACCTCCTTACATGAAACTAGAGATGAACAGTGTACTTGCTGTGAGAGAAAAGACTAATATACAAGTGGAAGAAGGGACACATTGATGTTAATATATGTTTACATGCAAATGATGAACATTAAATTCCTTCCTTACAGGAAGTTCCACTGGGAAGGACAGAGTGAAGCCACATCACAGGGAAGGATCCCTAAAGGAAAACTGATTGCACAATCTTGCCTAGGTTTAACCCTGGCACGAGATATCCTAATCTTTAAAGTACACATAATGGAAACAACATACAAAACTTATATGAGGAAATAGGCCCAACTTTGATGCTGACTTGATACAAGTCTTTTTCCGTGACATCCCTACTGGAAATTTAATTCACAATTTATATGAACTGTGGTAAGGATGAACAGTGTAATAACAAGTGAGGCTGTAGAACAACATAATTTGGATTTGTAAATCTTTTACCTCTGTAAAGCAATCCTTGTTGTACCACATTTTCCTTTAAAGTTAATTCAAAAGACTTTCCATGAGCTGCCTCTATCCAACGTTACATTTCATTTAACTTCAAATGTTCCTCATCCCGACTATGCACCGGAAGTGCATCCTGAAGATGTAAATGTGGGGCCTCTGGGCTAAAGGTGCAGCTCAGGGGTAGAGCACTTGCTGAGCATACACAGCCCTGGCTTTGATCTGTACCACCACCGAATAATGATAAGGATAATCATCATCATTATCATCATCATTAGCAGCAGCAGCAGCAGCAGCAGCAGCATACAGGGAAAATAAACGGAAACCCAGATCACGGATCTGGGGTGCCAGTACCTCCTCCAGACCCGTGCTGTCATCACTGATCTCATCTGGCAGCAGAATAACCATGCTCAACTCCCCGTCCGCATAAGGCAACTCCAGCAGCTGGAGCCCAAGGTCCTCGACGCGGCCATATGGAACGTTTGCCTTCCGAGACATCATCTTCACTGTTTTTGTGTCTTTCTGAATAGATTTTTTAAAAAATCACTTAGATGATTCTTTCACATTCTTTTAGAGCAAAGAGTAATTTTGAGTTTAGGGGTATAACTCAGTGGTACAGCATATGTTTGGCATGGGGGAAGCCATGGGTTCCCCAGCATAAGAAGGAAGAGGAGGAGCAGGAGGAGGAAAAGGAGGAGAAAAAAGAGGAGGAAAAGAGGAGGAGGAAGAGAAGAAAGGAAAGGAGGAGGAAAAGGAGGAAAAAGTAAAGAGAAAGAAGAAGAAGAAAAGGGGAAGCGAGGAAGAGGGAAAGATAAAGAAAGAGAAGAGGAAGAAGAAAAGAAGAATAAGGAGAAAAAAGGAAGGAGGAGGAAGAGGGGAAGAGGATGAATACTTTTGCGCAGTTACGTCACCTCACCTTATTCAGTTTGAATAGCATATTGGTTGTGTCGTTTTTCACGAATTTCTCCTGCCACATTCCCTTGAAGTAGATGGCGTTCACCAGCACAAGTTTACTCGTGTCATCAATCACACCCGGAGCCAGCAGTTCTGGAATTTTCCCTGAGAAGACAAAGTGCACTTTTTCAAAGCTCCATGTTGGAATTCCAGATGATTCCATAGCACGGAATGTGATTCAAATGTATACTTTTGACTGCGTTGTGTTAGGAAAGCCTAACTGGGATGATTCACCTTTGTATAAGTGAATTTGTGAGGCAGACAAGGATGAATATAAACTTCCCACAAGGTAATACCACTTTACAACAAGCCACTGTGGGCCTTGGGAGTGCAGCTGAGTGCTAGAACACTTTAACCTTTAACACTGAAAAAGAAAGAGAAAAGCCATGAAAGCAAGCCAAATGTGCTCAAAGGCTAGAAACACTCGGATTCTCCTTCCCTAGATCATGTAAAAACAATGAACATTATTTTGTGAATGGTCATTGTTTTGGTTTATGCCCAGATGTGCCCTAAAGCCTCAAGCAATCAGAGGTGGGGCTTTTTCAGAGGTGGCTGGGCTAGAGTGTGAGAAGCTGGGATCCAGGGTGTGTGGTTGCTACATTAGTCCACTGATTGATTTGGCACTCACCCTAAGCCAAGTACCTAACTAGAAAATAAAGGGTTAGAAAGAAGCTGCTATTGTTGCTTGCTTGCTTTTCCTGTCTTCTGCCTGCCAGGAACTGTTTCTGCAGTGCCTCTCTGCCATGTTACCCTTCCTTGAAGTGAGATGATTATGGACTGAAACATTCACAAACCGTGAGCTGGAAGAAACTTTTTGTCCTTGGACTTTGGGTGTTTGGTATTTTGTTTCAGCAATGAGAAAAGTAACTAAGGCAGTTATTTTTTACAAGGAAAAAGTTCCTTCAAAACAATGATTTGAGTTACTTGCAAGTAGGTCACCTCTTTGAATCCGTAAATGCACAATGACTACAAAACTAACTTTAACAAATAACCAAAAGGCAGCACATTCATTTTCCTGCTCCAAAGGCTCCCCCGTAACCATACACACTGCCCAGGACAGTTCCTGCAACGTAGGGCAGGTGCCCTCTCTGGGGGGTCAACTCACGCAGCAACTATGTGAGAAGTCAGAGACACTAAGCAGATAAACTGCTCCTTGCAGAGACTCAGTCCTGCCCGCCCCTCTGGGTGTACTGGACGAGGTGTTGGCAGAGCCTATGACTGGGGCAGGAGGTGAATCCCAGTTTCCTGGACTCTGTGAATTCCATGTTCCGTTTGTGTTGGAGGCAGCCATTTGTGTCCCTTTTATTCTGCATTTAGTTTTGGTTCAAACTTCAAATGTACTTTGGCAGTATCTAGAGCAAGAAGGGTAAGGTGTGTGTTTCCCTCTCGTGGAGGGGCAGGGTTTACAGAGGTGACAGGGTCTGATGGTAAATGTGCACGGGTCAGGGAGAGGGAAGCTAGGGGAGGGAGGACAGGATGTGGGCATAGAAGTACACAGAGGGAAAGAAACTGTGCCTAATATTTCTGCTGCAGTTTGGGTCCTTGTGCCCCAGAGGCCCGTGGATTGGCCCACACCCATGTCATTAGTGGGAAGAGGAAGATATCTTAAGAGACGGCATGGTGCCAGGTGTGGTGGAGCGTGCCTGTAATCCCAGCACTCAGGAGGCTGAGGCAGGAGGATCTTTGTAAGTTTGAGACCAGCCTGGGTTACAAAATGAGCTCAAGTCCAGCTTCAACTGCATAGCAAGACTGTCTCAAAAAGACAAAAAGAGAGAGAGAGAGAGAGAGAGAGAGAGTGCACATGGTGAGAGGTGTTTAGGCCTCTTGGCACCTGGCCTTGAAGGGGTCTGTGGGATGCTGTCTCTTCTTCTCTTCATACCTGACTGTGATAGAAAGAGGCCCCCTTCCCTGCCGTGCTCTTTCACTATGATCCCTGTGCTACCACAGTCCCACACCAACAAGGCCAAGTGACCACGGACAGGAGCCAAAATAAGGTTTTCACTCTGGAAGCTGATGATTTCTGTGGTGTGTTACGCTCATGGGAACTGACCGGTGCAGGTCCCAGGTGCCCAGCCTCTCACCTTCTGTCTTTTCTTTGACCCACTTGTTTATTGTTGTTCTCGTGCGCTCAGTGTCATTCTTAAAATCCACACTGACCATTTCAGCATCATACATTTTCTTAGTTGATGCCAAGAACTCCTATTAAAAAAAAAACAAGTGTCACGAGCAAATCCTACTCCCACAGTAGTGTCCAGGGTAGTGAAACCCTGAAAAGCAACGGAATTGTCCTGAAAGGTTTCCTGCGAGTATAACACAAAAATTCTGATCTTATCATCATTTAAAACTACGATCAAAAACATGTAACATTAAATCTACTACCTGGACTATTTTTAGGAGAACAGCTCAGTCATGGTACGTTTAACTTCTATACTTTGTGTGTTATAGAAAGCTCTTTTTGAACACTGGACTAACATTTTCAGAAGTAAGCAGATACTGATTGTACTTGGAAGTAGATCACATGATTCACTCTGGCTTTCCTAGAACTTCCAGAATCGTGGGCACATGACTGTTATCCCAGCTATCAGGAAGCCGAGGCAAGAGGACCGCAAGTTTAAGTCCAGCCTGGGCAACTTAGTGAAACCCTATCTCAAACTAGGAGGTGGCTCGGCGGTAGAGCACTTGCCCAGCAGGCACAAGGTCCTGGGTTCAGCCCTTAGGTGGGTAAAGGAACAACAAATAATACACACAGGTATTTACTGTGAAGACATCTTTTTACTGTAAAGACTATAAACAAAGCCACCCCACTGATTAATGGACATGCTGCCTACTATGTGCTTCACTGTGTATTGTTTTTATGAATGTTAATAAATACTGAAGTTGACTTCTGGGACTTCACTGTGCTGGAAAATAGTCCACACTATTTAGCCAAGTTTATATTGTGAAGTGCAGAGTACTTACTGCGAGGAAATCATAGGTTTTCTCTCCATATAATCTGTTGGCAAGTTTCAGAACATAGGAGGCTCCAGGTTTATTCAGTTTTGCATTCAGGCTCTGAAAACTTGAATGAACATCCTTAACCACATCAAAGTGAAGAGCCTAAAATACAGAAAACACCTCTTTCTGAAAACATTGGTTTTGAAATTATAAATAAATTCCTTGGTATTTGCCATCCCCAAATTAAATTACTGTGTTTTTATTTCTATTCTTGACTGCCTGTCTCAATGTCATATTAATTTATCATTGGAGAAGAAATACTAGGGAACCCAGAATTTATGGCTTGATGAGATGTATTAGTTGTAACACCAGGAACTGCATTTTGCCACACTTTTAGTTTTAAACATGTGACCAAACATATTAACCACTCTCATTTGTGGAACCATAATTATATGCCTGCTTTCTTCCCGTGTATTTATATTCTGTATCATATATAATTTTATTGAAATTTCACATAAATAAATAATAGAAAATAAGACTTATCCCTGATGCTGGACCACGAAGGTATTACAGACAGGGCTTCCTTTGGTCCCCTTACCAGCAGCCCTGCCTTGCTATTTAAAATCATGCCCTTGAGCTGAGCATTCTGGCGGAAGTTGAAGTCCCTGTGCGTCAGTCAGCTACAAGCCAAGAGGCCCCTCCCAGGTTCCTGCGGCTTGGGCTGCTCCCTTCTTCGGAGACACAGAAAACAAAACTGCCCAGTGTCCAAAGTGCACATCCTTTGGGAACATGGAATGTCTGCTTGTCACTGGGATCCATCTATGTTAATGAAGGTGGGAAGGGAAAAAAGCCCTTAAAAATCTTGTTTTTGAAATTATAAACTCCCGGAACCCCTCAAAATAGGAGTTGCTATAACCCTGCAAGAAGCAGTAACGGCATCTGTGCTTAAAAACAAGTGGATTTTGTGCAAAACCGTCCACGCTTTCGCATCTGCATGCCGAGCTCAGCGCCCGGCAGCTCAAGAACCAGAGTCCAGGCTGCACCTTCCTGGGGAGCAGGTGTGGGGACAAGCGTGGCAGGCGTGTTGGGAAACTTCCCACGGCTGCCCTCCTTCCCAGGCCTCCAGGGAAGCTGCTGTTCCCTTGGGGGATCAGAGGCTGTCAGGTACTGACTTGCTCTCTGTGCTCACGGAGGAAGACAAGAAAGCCCGGCTGCTTCCTCCTCCCTCCTGGAAGGCGGAGCTGCCGCCCTGCCCAGGCTCAGTCCCGCTCCCAAGCTCCGGGCCTCTGCTCTCTTTCTCCAGCTCCCCTTGCCCACAGCCTCCCACTGGCCCACAGTCCTCCTGGCTACGCTAAGGGCAGCCACAGCATCCTGCCTGGGGTACCAAACCCACAGTCACCAGCGCCACCACCTGCTCCGCTGTGGAGCCTTCCCCGTGTCACCTACCCTCATGCTCACAGGTGATGCTACAAATCAGACCCCATGTGTGCGGAGCAGCCAGCCACCACGCACAAAGCAAAACCCAGAAACTGCAGCTCAGGGGCATGTGGAGCTCAGAGGGGGCTGTCACAGACTCCCTGGGACAGAAGCAGCACCTGCGGGGATCCTGCCAGCTCGGTTCACTGCTGTACCCTCAGCTAGACAAAACCCAGTGCCTGGCACATAGGAGGTGTTCAAGGAAGACCCAACCGCCAACATGAGCCTGCAGCCAAGGGGACCATTTGTGGGCTTTCCTCAGCCTCTGCCCGCCCATGGAGAGTGGCTGGGCACAGCTCAACAGCGTTGGCAAAGCTCAGTGCAAGAGCTCACAGGTGCCAGCTGCAGCTGCGCCTTAGTGGGGAGCAGGTGAGGAGGGGCCACTTCAGTTGACCTTGGAGAGCTGTGCTGCGGTGTCACCTCGGGTCCCCAGAAGGAGCATGCCCATGGCCGACGAGACGCTGTAGGGCGAGATGAAGACGTTCGCCGTGTGGTTGTTGTCGCACAGGAGGCGGAAGATGTCCAAGGCGAAAGCGGTGTTTGCGGTGCTCAGCTGCTCCATGGCGAAGGCTGCTACACACACAGCACAGAGACCCGGTGACTCCCGGCCAGCGCCCCCAAATCGGGCAGTAGCCCGGCTTTCCCTGCATCTTCCTCCATCAGTGCCCTGGACACACCCTGGACCCTGCACTTCATCCCCTTCTCCAAGAGGGCAAGAAGACGCTCCCTGCCACTAAGGTGGGGCCGGACCTGCTGGCCGCCTTGGCAAGGCCCCCAAACCTCCTAAATCTGGAAGCAAACTCGGCTCTGTCCCTTTGGTCCTAGGCCCTCATTCATTTAAGTGAGGGGTCCCTTGCCTATGTTTACCCGAAGCCCAGCAGTTCTACTAGCAAATCAGAGCAATCCACAGTACCACAAAGTCCTGGCGGGCCACCGTGCCGTCAAATAAACTCCAGGACGGGTAAACTGCAATCTACACGGCTGTTTTCCTTTTGGGGTTCAGCAGAGGCTGCTGAAGCGTCGGGTGACGGCCCAGCTGCCTCGGGTGCCAGGCAGGGAGGCAGGCCCTGGTGTCCTCTGTGCCTCGCACAGACAGGTGGTGTCTGCAGCTGGCCACCACGGCCCCACCTGTGTCTCTGTTCCCAGAGCCTTAATTTCCCCTCAGGTGCACTATGGGCGAGAAGCCGGGCTGTGCGCTGCTGCTGGGCTGCGCACCACGAGGGATGGCGCGGTGGCCCAAAGGGCGATCCCGAAGGAGGGACAGCGGGGCGGGAAGAGAGAAAAGCGCCCGACCTCTTTGATCCAGCCAGCTCGCCCGGCCTTGGGGACCCGTATTGGCTCCGCCCCTGGGAAGCCAGGCCGGGCCGGGAGTCCTCCCCGCGGCGCCCCCAACGCTTACCGAACGCTCTGCGCTGGGGCTCCCCTAGGCTCAAGACTGGGGACCCACACCTTTATAGGTCGGTAAGGGGAGGGAATGGCACAGGGCTAGGCCGCACAGGGCAGGGCGGGGCAGGGCCCGGCAGGGCGGTGGCCCTCTCCCCATGACTTCCTTGTTGGTGAAGAAAAGCAGAGGTTTGCAAGGACTCTGCACAGTGCCCTCTTCAGGGCGCCGGGTCTTTCTCAGTTGTTTTTCTGCAAATTTCTGACATGGCCCTAATCCACTGTGCCTTGCTAAAGGGCACATGGCTAAGATGATACCATGCGTGGCCTCCTGGACGCGATTTCCTTTTGAACCCCATCTATGTTAGAGTTGGGGAAAGCGAATCTGGGGCCTCCTGCATGGGAAAAAGAGGGGCCACCAGGATGAGGTCAAACAAGTGCTTGGAGCACTAGCTTTGGTGTCACTGCCTTTCAGGTGGCAAAAGGGCTCAGCCCATGAATGTTGGTGACAAAAACTGCGTCTCCAAGCCGGGCCACGCATCACCAGAAAGGACACTTGACTTGCATGAGTAAACTATTTCCTGCCTACAATGCTCCAAGTCTAAACAATTTCTCCCCAGATTATCCAGGTACAGTGATTATTGCAGAATGGCACTGGCATACATATTTTTGTGAAGTCCTTGTGTGCCCCTCTAAATGTCCAGAGAGGTAATTTCACCAAAACTTTACTGTCCTTGACGTATAAAATAATTCTGTGTTCCCAAAATCTACTTTCTTGAAAATCTCATGAAAAAGTGACAAAGGAAAAATCCTTTTGTTATGTTAACCCGAACTATATCACGTGAACAGGTCAGTGGAGTATTTTTGTTGTTTTGTTTTGTTTGGACTTTGATAACGTGTTTCTAATTTTAAAAAGATCAAAGTAGTAGATGATAAAAAATACTATCCGCAGTGTGGGAAAAAGAAAGTTTAATGACTGAAATTGCATATTGTTTTGCCGTTTTATTGCAATACAGTAAACCAGTGTTTATTGTTAGCCAGTCCTGGCTCAGTCCCCGAGGTTTAATCAGATCTGATAGCCATGCCAGGTTTCCCATAGAGCTCAGGAACCACCTCAGTGTCTATGGCAACACTCAGTCCCAGTCAGAAGATGGCCATCCAATGCATAGATGGCAGCCCCAAGGACGCCACCTGCTGTGGGTCCCAGGGCCATCAAGGTCTGTAAGGTGGCCATTTCTTCCTGCAGCCCGCTGGGCCCTTGGTGTCTTGGCTGGCCTGATCCTCCATGAGCTCATTCCCTGTAACCGTGGAGCACGGCAGAGCCTGTTTGAACCCAATTGTTCTGCTGTAACGGAGCACTCCAGGCTGGTGAGTGAGTAAACCCCAGAAATGTGTGTCTCATGGCCCAGGAATCTGGGGAGCCCACAGGGCAGCCTCCTCGGTGGTGGGAGGGTGAACCCAGGCTGAGTTTGAGGCCTCTTTCTCCAGGGCCTCCATCCCATTCACAGGAAGAGCCTTCCTGGGCCTGACTGCTGCTTTAAGGTCCCTCTCTTACAGGACTCAGGACTCAAGGACTCAGTTTCCACATGAATCTTGGGGGTGGGGGTACGGTGTACAGACAATCAAACATAGCATCCCAGCCTCGGTTGCCCCAGATTCCTTTGTGCTGTGACTTGGAGACAGTCTGAGGGCCACCTCCAAGGGTTGCTGTATTGAAATATGACCCCCATCGTATAGAACCTTGATCTGAGTAAGAGGTTTAGCAGTCAGGTCTTTAAGAATGGGTTAGGGCAGAGAAGCCATCAGGATGGGGCCCCACGACCCATCGCCAGAGGGGAAAGAAAGAGCCGAAGAGGTGCCTGTCTGCTGTCATGTGATGTCCTCTGCAGCCTTGGGACTCTGGCAGCACAAAGGCCGTGGTCATTATCATTACCATCCATCGAGAGGCCCTGGAGCCTCCAGAATCTTTTCTTTATAAAGTTACCCAGCTTTGAGCACTTATTATAGCAATGCAAAACAGACTGCTATGATGTCTTCACATACAAACTGCTCTCCTGGCATCCCAGTGGCCCCCAGTCCTCCCAGCATTGTACATTGGAAGCACACAACACATTTGATCTTCCCAGCGCGCAGCTCTGAGGGAGTTGCCTCGGCACACCTCACACTTGGCATCTCGCCTCCATCTGCTGTGGATACTGGAGTAAGCATTTATTATAATTGTTACAGTTGGGACACACGGCGTAATTATTACAGTTACCGCATCCACTGCCACTGTGAACCTGAGAACACCCAGTGCGTTCTGCGCTCCAACATGGAACGCTGGGAGAGGCTCAGAGCAGACCTCCTGCTGCAGATGAGGCGACAGGCAGCAGCAGCAGTAAGGGCGGGCGCCACTGAAGCCCCAACCCCAGCGTCACAAGCCACACCTAGCCTTGTGCTGCAGAATCATCTGTGGCTGACGTCCGCCTCCTGATGCACTGGCCCAGGGGCTGGGTGTCCAAGGCTCCAGGGGACCTTGCCCCTGACTGCCTCACACAGCTGATGCAGCATCTCTGATGGGGCATCCCAGGCCTGCAGTTTCCCAGACTGGCCCTGTGTGTGGGATCTTGGGGGTGCCCCCGCCCCCAGCATCAGTGTGCATCATCCTAGTAAGTGCTCTGCAGTACCCCATTCTCATGGCTTCACTGGGCACCGCCCTGGTGACCCCCATGTCTGCCCAGACCCATGGCTGGCCAAGGCGTCCTTCGAAATCCAGGCAAGATCAACCGTGCCCTATAGTCCACGCCTCTGCTTGCCTGCAGTGTTAGCATCACATGGGGCCATCGAGGTTTATCAGGTGACTGAGCCAGGGGGTGCTGCGCCAGGGCACGGGCAGCAGAGGTGAGGTCCTGTGGCAGCCTAGGCAGGAGCCCCAGCCCCCTGGGCACACTGGGTGGTGGCTCCGTGGAAACTCCTCTGCCCACGAGGCTTTGCGGCAGGAGTGGCAGCACTGATGGCCTCTGCGGTGCCCTTGGAGCCATTTTCCACTGTCTTAACAGCATCGTGCTGTCTGCTGCTCACACCGAGCTCTGTCATACGTCAGTGCTGGCCACATCGTAGTGTCCTGCACACAACTTTCGCCGGATCTCCTGTTTTGCCTCCCTTTTGATTACAAGCTCTGTCTTTCACTTATCGCCCTCCTCTGCCATTTTATGATAAGCAATCAAAGTCAGTTCAGACCTTCCTTCCACCAAGAATCCTCGCCCCATGCTGTCAGCTCTGCCATCTGTGAAGCACTGTTACAGGGACACAATTCCGTGGAGTCCTTTGCCACTTTGTAAAAAGGGCAGTCTTTCCTCCAGTCCCCAGTGCCTTATCGCTCCTGTGCCGTCGGAGTTGCCTTCGTGGCCCACATTCCTACCTATACCGGATCACAGCCACCTCCAGGAGTCCTAGGCCGTCTCTGTGGCCGTCCGTGTCCTGAGCCCTCGCCGACCCCTTCCTCAGCACTCTGCTTATGCAACCTTGGCTTCTGCCAGCACGGTCGTCCACACTCCCAGCCTCCGCCCAAAGCCATTTCGCGTCTCATGGTGCTCCCGACAGTGGCAGTCTGCGCCGGACATGGCTCGGTGACGTGCACATTGGGGGGGTCACACCCTGGGCAGAACATGGAGGGACAGCATGGAACAGGGAGGCCACATGGTGCTCAGAAAGGTGTGTAGCTTGCCCCTGAGATGACTTGCTCGGTCCTGGAATTTCCCATTTCACATTGTCAGGCCACAGGTAACTGAACCCATCCAGTGAGGGTGCAGCTGAATTTCTAAGTTTTCTGTCCACCCCTCGGCTCCCGAGAGTGATGGCCTCTCACACAAGCTGGCTACACGGAGTCCTCTCTTCCAAAGCAAGTTCAAAGGAGCTCCTTTGCCCAGTCACCTGGAGGAAATGTGTTTAAGTGATTTTTGACAGGAACTTAGTGGGATTATGAATCTCAGTAAAATATGACTTTTTAAGTAAGTAAATAATTTTTGTGATTGCGCTGTCTAGTTAATATGTTTCATTTTAGATAATCAATCAAGCAAAATATAAACAACATTTACAACAGTTCATGAGAAGTTCAGCAACTAGAAATACTGTAAACTGGAAAACACCAAATGTGGTGGTTCATGGTTGTAATCCCAGCACTTGGGAGGCCGAGGAGGGGATCGACTGCCATGAGTTCGAGACCAGCTCGAGCTACACCGTGAGTTCAAGGCCAGCCTGAACCACGTAGCGAGACTCTGTCTCAAAACAAAAACAAAAACAAAGAAACTAAAAAAGTAGTTTTCACATTCCTGTAATCCCAGCACTCAGGAGACTGAGGCAGCAGGATGGTTGTAAGTCCAAGACTAGCCTGAACAGCACAGCAAGACCCTGTCTCAAAAAAGATAATAAACAAATAAATAAATAAGTAGTTTTTGTATGCCCTGGCCTATATTTAGTATGGTGAAAGAAAATATGAAAATAGATTGATATTTGCTTAATTACTGAAGTGGTTTTTTTTTTTCTTTTTCGCAGTGCTGGGATGGAACCCAGGCCTTATGTACCCCAGCGCCTCTAAACCTATTTTGACTTATGTGTTTTTAACAAGTTAAAACAACAGGAAAACATGATCCGTCTGCAGATAATTATTTTTTTGTAGCAGTAGTCCGAGGATTTGAGAAAAGCAGTAACTTCCTACAGTGAATAATTTGGGACCCTAAGCTGAGGCTGTAAGTAACAAGATACTCCTGGGAAGGTCTGCAGTCCCCTGCGTTTTCCTGTCCCAGGCTGCACAGGTGATCAACGTCACAGCAGCAGACCTGGTAATCTCTCTCTCCCTCTGTCTCTCTGTCTCTCTGTCTCTCTGTCTCTCTCTGTCTCTCTCTCTCTTCCTCTCTCCCTTTCTCTCTCTGTCTCTCTGCTGTCTCTGTCTGTCTCTCTCTCTGTGTCTTTCTCTGTCTCACTGTCTGTCTCTGTCTGTCTCTCTGTCTCTCTGTCTCTCTAGTTGTCCTGTTTTGTACCTGCCGGCTGTGGCAACACCAGGTCAGCTGTCACACCCTCCGTCCACTAGGGGGCAGGCGTTCCTCACTGCTGGCAGAGCACCAACCCTTCTGTTGTGACATCAGAACACCAGATCTTTCCTGGCATTTTCTTTCCTACTCAATCAAACTCATTTCCATTAGTAGGGCAGCTAAAGTTGTTTCATTAATTTTATCCTGAAAATGTCCATGCAAAGAGCTGCAATGTTCCTGTGACTCTGCCTCCTTCTCCTCCGCCCCACCATGGCCTTTGGATGTTTTGCATACTTCACATCAGCACGCTGACCAACCAA